>DWJK01006417.1:0-10488 GCA_018248815.1 Croniades pieria auraria | reverse complement strand
AGGACATTAGGAACTGACACTGCTGTCCCTATTTCAGCCAATCAGTAGCAGTCCATGCACGCTTTACCATTAAACGTAGTCGCTATAATATTCTTCATTATAAGCAGGTACGAACGTTTAAGGACATTAGGAACTGACACTGCTGTCCCTATTTCAGCCAATCAGTAGCAGTCCATGCACGCTTTACCATTAAACGTTAGTCATTAGTCATCAGGAAACATCTGACAGGACCTGTGCCTAAGAAATATATTTGGGTTACAGCAATCAAATAACATCTGAATGGCTGTCATGTCAGTTTACGAATTCCGTGACATTTTTTTTTCTAAAGTATTTATTTCAATTGGAGCTTAATACCGTCGGAAAACAAAAGGTGCATGTTTAAGCCGAATGAATAACATATTTTGAGCATACTTAAGGGCATAGTTTTCTATATATTTTATAAAACTCTATTTTAAAAATGTCATGTATAATAAGTCCTTATAAAGTATAAGTCCTTGTGTTATGTAGAACAAGTCCTCAGTGGCATCTGCGTGAAGTATTAAAACATGACACGTGTCACCCAATACCCAGTAACTAATGTAGAGCGAACCAACACTCTTATTATAGACTATCTGTGCCCGCAATTTCGTACGCGTAGATTTCGTAAGTTTTGAAAAATAAATTGCATAACTTCTTTATTTGTTAACCGTTTTAAATGAAAAAAAAAACTAAATGTTAAGTGAGGCCCATCACAATATAATCCTGAAAACTGCATTCAAATCAGACAGAAACATATAGACAAACAAACAAAATGAAAAAACATTTTTTTGGGCTATCTTGCGTATATAAAGGCAACCAATTATGAATTTTTAAATATATGTATTTGCCATGTACAGAGAGCGATCAGTTACAGTTTTATTATATATATATGTAGATCAGTTATAACACCAAGTGACTAACTTGGAATAGGTGACCTCAGCTTATGTTTATCTACAAAAAATCGTAACATCACGCCCAAAATCCCCGAAAGGGTAGGCAGAGGAGTGTAGTACATTCTCACGTTTCACCAGTTACGTTTTTAAGTCCCATGTAATAGATGGTGAGCCCTATTGCCATACAGCGGGCACTGATCCAGACTCCGAGTCACTACTAGAAATTCTAAATTAGAAAATTCCCATAGTACCCGATCCGGGATTTGCACCCAGGACCTCCCGATCGGCAGTCGCGCTTGCAACCGCTCGACCAACGAGGCAGTCACTCCTAAATATATATAAGATTACACCTCATATGTTATAAAATTTTAATGTTATCTACAATTATCTATGCATATTAATTGTTATTCATAGAAATATAATAAGATAGAAACAGCAACAGATGTACGGGATAGGTTTAAAAATACTGTCCTCAGTCACGCTAGCCCTAATCTCGCGACCTTTACCTTATCAGTTGGACGTACTCATTATAAGCTACCAGGTGTCTTCCAGCTCATAGATGTTCGATCGCTGCAATATATTATATATCGCACATGTAATATATATATATATTCTCGCTGTAACATGTTCGCGATCATAAATAATCCGTTGCGTATGCAACTATATTATGGTCAACGGTATTAAGTCAAATTTTTAATAGTATCTGTGCTTCAGACTCCAGCAACGGACTGATAGCACCCATTTAACCATTTTGGTACGATAATAATTTCCCATCAATTTGTATGGGATATTCAAATCAGTTATGGAACTTGAAAACTTATTGGTAACTTGGTTACATAATTTTGCTAATATTATTGTTGTTGTATCACGCCAGGTCCCGGACGGGACAGGCAGTATCACTAAAGGTTAGGTAGAGAGCACCGAGTGCCACATATCGTCATTATTACGGATTTTACATGCTTCCTACATTCACGACTCTGGAGAGAATTGTATACTAGTACTGTGTACTAAATAGTTCAAGCAATATCCTGCCTGTATCTTTGTTCCTACTTAATTACAAGTTATCTCCCTTTGCATACACCGACGGTAATGTACTACTGTACGATGTTTTTTTGTTGCGCCAGCACTAACGAACCTATAAACTAACTTATTATATTTTGCAATGTTGTAGTTCTCTTATTAGCCGTTAGGAAACTGCAAAAAGTCTTTTTCTGTTTTTAGTTTGACTGGATGTGCAGAATACATAATTATGAAGTAAAATTTTTACTGCCTCGTTGGTTGAATGGGTGTAAAGCGCGACGGTGACTGTTGATGCAAAGGTTCTAGGTTCGAATCCCAAATCCTAGAATTACAAGCGTGATGTTACTATTTAAAATTTCTAAAATACATAAACATATTTACTTAGGTAGATGTTTTCAATAGTGCTTCAGTCAGTATTTTTCCATGTGTTTAATTACAGTTAACAAGATTCCTAAGTAAGGTTGTCATTAGTCAAACTAACGACTAAGATTTGTGTTAATAGGGTTAAGCAAATTCATTGTGTTTGTGACATTGTACATCATGAATTTGTCATCACCACTTTTATCATTCCACTGTCAAACGCAGATTTTCTTTTAGAAAGAGAAGGGTTACAGCGTTAACCAGTATGAAATCATAAAAACCGCTTCTTCATTTAAATGTATAGACAGTTTGTGTTATAATATAGAAATGTTCAATAATTCCAAAGCAGTATACCAGAGGCATCCGAAACAGCGAGTTCTAAGACATACCTACCGTCGGTTTTAGTATTGGAATGCACTGTTTCTCGTACCAACGCTCAACTCGGGGTGCCGGACATAATTGGTTTTGACATTTCCAGATCTAGATAAACTGTATTTGTTTACGGTTCTGATTTAATACCAGCAATTAAAAGTGTTGTAAGTATAGAAAATAATGCAAATGGTACGATACTAATCGAATAGTTCACAGTCCATTTTAATTCGAGGTTATAACATATGTTATACTCGAAGTTTGAGAGTTACGGACACAGACAGAGGGATAGCGAAAGAGAAAAATGTGAGGCTATTAAAACTATGCCGCGGTTGAGGATCGGACTCACGACCTTAAGTTTATGAGACAATTCTGAGGTTCCTTCTTGTATATTTTGTAGGAGATTTATATAAAATTACGTCTATATTACTACGTTCTTTTTTTTCCTATATAGTATAATAGGATTGTATTGTGAGCGAGTCGCGAGTTCGCCGCGATGCCGGTACGCGGTTACGACAGCGGCGGGGCGCAGCGCGCGGCACGGGAGCGCCTCGATCGCGATCGCCCCCAAAGGTCGCCCGATCGCGCCAGGGACGAGGAATGCGCACGAGGATTTACTTATTGCAGCTTTCGTGACTTCAATAACACTGGCTGAAGCTTCATTTCATTTTTTTATTTCGATTGTACTCTATAAGTTTTAAAGTTTTTGTTCCATTTTCTAATCGTTTGTAAAACTGGTGTTTTAAATATCGAACACGCGTTGATTATTCGTTGTTATATGACCGTAATTAGTGAGGTGAATAAGGTGTTACCAGTATTCGTAGTAGTTGCAATAGATAACAGTAGTTAATTAAATTTTGAAATCAATTGATAAACTGTTTTCGAAAAAAGAACATGATTTATAGATTCGTTACAATGTCAGTTTAAATTTATACGGCATTGAGAGGTTGTTATTTTTCCCATTAATCGAGATAAATAATTTAACAGAATAACATTTAAAAATGAAATGTCATAAACAATAGCCGCGTTCATTTATCGCACTAATTTACGGTCTTCTCGGCATATTACAAGTATGGTCTACTTTATTATGCGTATTACTCGTATGTATGTATGTGTGAGGACGTGTACACCTATACGTGTGTTGTGCGTATGTGTGAGTAGGTTGTAAAATGGCCTCGGTCTCATCATATGTCAGTTTGTGTTTGTTGATTTTAAAGATTTATTAACCAGATAAATGGACTGATGATTAAGTTTGATTATGATTTATAAAAATGGATAAGGCAGGAAGTGATTACGTTCTATGGGAATGCAGCCAGTATTTTGAGTACCCTGCTATGAGTGGGCAATATTTCTCTGTTGTTTTTATTACATTTAATTGAAATATCTTAATATTATTGGCCATTTGTATATACTTCGGAAGTGTGAAGCGCTATTAAATACTGCAATCCTTGTGCATCTGATGTCATATGCAAATTACGTTCACTTCGTTTCTAGTTATTCGCCGATGCGTAGCATTACAGTTACCATAGACAAGGTAACATCGATAAGGATGTAAACGTGTTTGTGGGCAAAACAGTCGCTGTACACAAATATCATTCATGTTTTATATCCAAGCCGCGGAAGAATATAAAACATTATTTTAAGTTAGTCGTGTCTGCCGATGACAGAAGTTCGTGATTGCCCGTATCGTTTGTTCGGTTGGCAGATAATGGCGGAAATAAATATGCAAAACCATAGACATCCGACTTTATAACTTAAAACCGTTGCACAATGACATTTAAATTTAAAAAGTTAAAACTAAAGTTTATTTTTCGTCTATGGTTTGCAATTAAAGGGCAGACTAAGCAGAGGTAGAATTGACGGCATATCGCGAAGTATCTGTCAAATTGAGGAGTAACGGGCGTGGTTCTGCCAACCGCTGCTTGGATGATTAGTGCCTGTGTTCAGGATCCGTTTAGGCTCGACACTACACTAGATAGGTAGTAGGTAGGTATACTATGCAAAATTTAATAATTACGAATGTAAATAACCAAAATATAGAGTTTTACTTATTTTTCCATTTAATTTAATTATGATTTATGTTTCACAAGGTACTTTTCCAAAACTACCTGAAAAATCCAAGTCCCAGACCACGCTAGTCTGCTTCATCAGTTAATATGAAATATGGCTGTGGTTTGATGTGAAGTGCTGGAGATCGACCTCAGTGGCGTGCTATTGAAGAGACCTATGTCCAGCAGTGTACGATGACGAGCTGTTGATGATGGCTACGCAAATTTAAGGTAGTTGGTTGAATATTTTGTAAAATATAATAATCTTGGAAATTAGGATAGGAAATCCAGTAAGGGCATATTACTATGGCTGCAAGGATGGTGGAAATTTAGAGTGAAGTGCACTATACTAACCCACAGCATATCGAAGATAAGATCAGTTTAAACTTCAGAAGTTTTTAAGCCATAAACGTGTCTGAAATGAAAAGGTTTTAAATTCAGTTACCAGCTGCTTGCTACTTACTGCTTACGATACTAAATTACGATCGATACTAAATTGTTAACGTGGAAGCTTTGTAATAAATACATATTTTAAATATTAATTTTTAATTTTCTACATTTTTAGTATGCCATGGGACAGTACAGCATAACTGGTGAAGAGAGAGTACTACAACTCTCTGCTTACACTTTCGAGGAAATGTGGGCGAGATGTGGTATTTTGCTGCTATTAGTAATTTCAAAAAAACGGAACGTAAATATTATGTTACTATTAGTAATTTTTAAAAACGGAACGTAAATATTATGTTGCTTTTAATAATTTTAAAAAACGAAAAAAAAAGACGGTTCAATGAACAAGTTTAATTAAAATTTAAAACGTTAATTCGAAATTCAAACGTACAATTTTTTTATTTCCTTTTCAACTAACCTCAAGTACGCGTAAAACCGCGAGAAGTTTAAAATACAGCGTAAATTATAACTGGGTCAAGTTCAGAGGGGCGGCCAAGGTAGCGACAATGAACTTTGCCAAGGGCGGGCCGGGTTGCGCCCGAACTTACCCGCCGAAGAATATTCGATACCCTTACTTTGACACGCTGGGGTGGTGCTGGCGTGGCGTGCTCAGCCTTCGGGGTGTCTGCACAGCCTTCGTCATTGTAACCTTAAACTGACTAAGTATAAAATTGCAAGCCTTCTTAAGTTTATTTCTTGATATACTTTAATATATATTTCCGGTTTGTGATCCATTTACACATAATAGGGGCGAGTTTCGAAACAAATTTACTGTATATATGTATGTATATAAGGATTAAACTGCTCTATATAAATATTTTAAGTTACGTGGTAATTATTCATTCGTATGTCAGAGCGTATAATTCTATAAATTTTTGCACTATTGTTTGACCACTAATAAATTTCATTATGATTTTGGTACATATAATTTTGATACAAATCTATATGAATTTTCACCATGTCAAATCTCACATTTCTCCGAGCGCGCAATATTCTTAAAAGTGTGTATGTAGATTTCTCTTCACGTACTACACTACATATCAAACAATTTCGATTTGTTTCATACAACCTTCAGTGAATACTTGTCGGTATGACGAGCATTATGAAGTAGACACGAACGTATAGATTCGATGTATTCAAATTAACAAAACTTTCAAAGTACCAATGGATCTATGCATAGACGGCATCGTACCGACGAGGTCTAGGGCTGGCACTTTATATAAATAAGTTAATTAAATATAACCCTTTTCAGTCCATTGTCCGCTGCTTTGGATATCAAATTTTGTTTGATCAGATCCATTGTCCAGTACTAGTAGATATACGTGTTTGGCGTAGTAACAACACTTCTATCAATCCGTCGGACATTCCACCATAAGGATAAGAATAGATTATTTGGATAACTGTAGCAGATGATTTCAACCGTTTTCTACGAACCCGTACAGTATTTCTTGTCATAGAACATTATCAATGACTGTTCCTTTAACACGTTGTATACCTTCCCCCTAATAGGAATAGTGTTATGCATTGACAGTTACGAAGGGCGTATAAAAAATTATAATCTTATCATAACATCGTGGCAACCCTAGAGGACATTGATAACAGAAATAATGGTTTAAAATGTACCGAGGTCGATGCAGCGAGGTCGCGACGGAGACTGCAAGCGGCAGGAGTTCATGAGGAAGGACCTCGTAACGCTCCGAAACTAGTCGGGCCATCCCGAAAAACGTACGTGAGTTAAGCCGGTACATATTTAATCATGTGTATAAATACTCACGAAACATTTAATAGAAATAATGGTTGTACCATTGAACTCGACAGAAACTTGAAAACGACTAAGGACATGTAAATAAAATAGAATCTTATAACAGAAAGTGACAACCCTAGCATTTAAGAGGTGATCCGGCGGGGATGGAATTCCTCAAGCACTGCCTTCACCTGACCTAGCCGAGCTTTTGGTTTGTTTACGAGCTTACAAGTCGCTGCGTCTATCATATTATTGATATACAATTATTTTGCTCAGCTTACGAAATCGTCACAGTGATATTTTGATTAAATTCTATACCGGATTAATTCCCGTACCATTTTTGGAATTGCTAGAATTTATTTATTTATTACAATTTTGACTATATCTATCATAACAGGTGTCCTAATTCCATAGCACAGTCAATGTCAATGGTATAATTGTCAATTTAGTATAATAAATTAAATTAAATGTCAAATAATATTGTCAAAAAAATAAAAAGTTAAAATTATAAAAATGTCATAACATTTAAAATTGTAACATTTAAAAGAATGGTTTCGAAACTAACCAATGTCCTACTTTATTTAATTCAGTATTTACAAAAATAGGGGGTAGCCCGGCTCCAAGAATTTATGTTCCTCGTAGTTTCTTTCTCTTCTCTTACGCGTCTTTTACTCTCGTCACATAAAATAGGAAACTTGAGAAGGAAAAAAATATGTCCAAACAAAAGTTATTACTAGTAAAAATTACAGTGTTCTTTGTATATGTATAGTGATGTCACTGATAGCAGATAATGGCAGATATCTCAAGCAGATAAAAGCTCGCCAAGAAGCTTTAACGACAAAACTAGTTCTGAATGATTAATCAATAACGGTATTGAAATCTTTAGATTGTGAGAAATATTATTTATTTAACCAAAAAAAAAAGTAACAACACGCCTGTAATCCCTGAAGAGGTAAGCAGAGGAATATAGTACACTCCCACGTTTCACCAGTTACATTTACATCCCATGGAATAGGTGATGAGCCTATTGCCATACACCGGGCACAGATTCAGACTCCGAGTCCCTTCTAGAAATTCTAAATTAGAAAAATCGTTCCCGACCCGGGGTTTGAACCCAGGACCTCCGGATGGACAGTCGCGCTTGCAACCACTCTACCAATGAGGCAGTCATTTATTTAACCAAATGTTTAATATTTGCAATGTGTATGGGGTTTGTCATAAAAGTACAAAAAAGCATGTATTGAAGCTGATTTATGTCTTCATAACTTTACTGCTGTTGAATTTGTAAGAAAACTTTCGTTAGGTTGGTGTTAGGTTAGTAGAGTACTTCTGTAAAAACATGCGGTATATACATATACGAGGCAATCTGGCCCTTTCCTCCCTTTCACCAATTTATAAGGGCTTTCATACCGTCAGGTAATAAATGTCACTAAACTACATCAAATTTAATGTGACATATGATACGATCTGCGTACTACGAATGCCTCGACATACGTACAGATCGTTTACAGATAATTACTTGTATTTCATAAAAAAATCGAGCTGACACGAGATTATCTTAAGAATTAGGTGTGTACTTGTGTGAACTAGTATACCGCGTGTTTTGGAAATTTTGGTTTTAATCGGTGTTCAGGAAAAATATTCAATTTTTCTATACTTTCTAGAATTATCTATACCTATTTCTTTAAGTAATAAAGTTGATATCGGTTGTAGGATATGAATCTTTGGCCAATGATCTTCGCAAATTGTAAAAAAAAAAATTCTTATGTCACAATTTGTTTGAATTAAAATTTTTTCGATTTAATCTTACATTCGTAAGCCATATATGTAAGTTATTAAGCGTCTATGAGTATGGAAATATCATAAAAAAGTAGCATGTACAAGTATTTTAAATTTGGAATTTACATCAATTTATCAAAGTACAAATATTAATCCCAATGTATTTTATACTTCTCTACACGTGTACGTTTTTTGTTCTAATTTTTAAAATACTGACATATCTTATTTCTTAATAATACACAACAAAAAACCAATACATTCGGCAACTGTTTAGATCAAAAAAAGATTTCATTTAACACATGGTATATTCAAACTAAGGTGTTCCTAAGTTAGGTTTCATGCCATCTGTCGGTCCGCAGTACCATAGACACCATGTGTCCACTTAATTGTTAAAAAAGGTCTAAATGCCCACAGACTATGGCCAGAGAGATTTATAACTTTTTAACATCTGGCCGTACCTGGATCCTTTGCGATAGGGTTCTGTTTGAATTTGGAATATCGATTGTTGTTTTTAAATTTTGAAACAGCATCATTGATGAGCTCATAAATTGTAATATTTTGTTTTAGTGAATATATTTTTTAAAGTTTTAAATTTCGAACTTATATATTTTTTCCTTATCTAACAATTTGAGAAATGTTATAAACCTGGTATAAAACGTGGGAGTGTTCTACACTCCTCTGCCTACCTCTTCGGGGATAACAGGTGAGATGTTACGTTTTTTTTTATTTTATTAGTTTTGAAGGCTCGAGATTGTGATTAAAGATATACAAGTATTATAATGATCCATGTGAATTATATCTTTAAAATAATACTTTAAAAAATCTTTACAAGTGGAGCACATAGGTATTTTATGAATGCAGGTGCAGGTTTTTATACATGTTTTATACATCGACCTATGTTTAGTTATTCTTATATTGCCATAAATGTCACTAGATTATGATAATGAGTGTAAACTAGGTAAAATAGACGAATTAATTTACCGATTTGTATCTTTATGTGCCGTTAATATTAACGCTCGATGTTTGCTTAGCAGTTTTTTTTTCACAATCGATCGGCCATTGATTGTGAACGGTTTCCAATTGCGTGTTTGCAATTAAAGTGTATATAGAAAACATTTTAATACGTACTAACGGTTGTCCGTATGTAAATTGCATGTAAACAAACAAATTAGCAAAGGTCATACAATTCAATATTTGAATTATTTAATTACGTATTTTAATTACATTTTTGTTCATTGCTGGTTGTGCGCCAACTTGCTTCGTTTTAAAAAATAAATGGCGAAAAAGTTTTCAGTTTTTAAATTTTTTAAGGCAAAATTGATGACCTAGAATTCCTTCTCGTGTTAAAATAATTTCTTAAAAGAAGCTCACATGTGCGTATTCAAACTCGATATGTCAAATTTAATGGTTCAAAAGTTACAAAAGATTACTTGAATGCTATTAAGAAAATATAATAACACGCATTTTTAAAAACTAAATGTAAAGGAGATCCAAGCTTTTTAGCGATATGATTAGAAAAATGTACAAAAATCTGAAATGGAATTGAATTAATTTATTGTTATTGACATCAAAGGCGATCTTTATCTTTCCGTTATTGGTTATGGGTCTCCGAATCACCAGGGTTAAGGTCATAGTCTGCCACGCTGGCCAAGTACGGTTTAGTGAAGGTTAGTAGTCTGAAATCCTTTCACACTATTAAAATAGGTTTTATTATATATGTAGATACAAGGCAGCAGCTACTTCTGATCGCTGCTGTTATTACTTTCTTGAAATAAAGAAATCTTAGATATTTATTTTCTATTAGTGGTCT
>DWJK01006416.1:0-10489 GCA_018248815.1 Croniades pieria auraria | reverse complement strand
GGTGAAGGAAAACATCATGAGGAAACCTGCAGACGGTAGAATTTAAAAAAAAAAATCCAAGGTGTGTGAAGTCTGCCAACCCGCACTTGGCCAGCGTGGCAGACTAAAGGCCTTAACCCTCTCAATATGAGAGGAGACCCATATTCCAACAGTGGAATGACAAATGGGTCGATTACTATTAAACAGAACAATAAGTGAAACCGATACAGTAAATTCTTAAAAATTTGTCTCTTTAGGTAAAACATTCAAGGTCCTCGCCTGCGCATAAGCACGTGTTTTCAAAACACAGATGCCAAAATGAATTATGTATTAACGTTCAGTTTTGTTTTTTCTGTTTACACCATCAAAAAGATTTTTGTATCAATAATTTATAACATTTTACGATGTTCGAATTTTTATTGATACAATTGGATTTGTGATTTCTTTGTTCAAACATGTAAATATTTTGCAAAACAGGGATCTTTTAAGGCATGTAAACGCAAAGAATATTCATTTATCCTCCATATTTATGCAGTTTTAAAAGAAAGCGAGTAAGCCTTAATTTACGTACGTCTAATTAATAAGCCGGACCATGTTTAACTGCAATATTGACATCTGCAATGTTGTCAACTAACTACTTACCTTGAATTTATAATTCAACGCGAATTGATAATTACTACAATGAGATAGAAGGGAAATAAATGATATACACATACATACATACATATTTACATACACACATACAAACACACATATATATGTATGTATTTATGTATATATATACTTATTACATATAGCGTAGCATCAGTTCGTTAAAATATAACAAACACCGTATACGTTTAAATTTAGAGCAACGCACCACCCAGTCCACCGCATTCATTTGCAGAATCTTGTTCCACCCGAATTGCATCTCCTTTTCAAACGTTCACAATTTATACGTACGGTCAATACCCTTGTGCGAGGGTGATATATTTAGCCCCTGAAACTTCCGCAATTTTGATTACAGCAAGGGAAAATAAACCTTATTGCATACGACACAAGAACACTTATGGCGGGGACGTTATTGGCACTGCGTTGGCATTTAACAAGAATGGCTTCCTGTACCGATTCTAAATGATTGTGTCAAAAGCGGGCGGTCTCTTTTAGAGGATTACACCTTGGGGATTTGTTTATAAATGCGAATGTTATTAACAGAGCTAACGGTAAAAGAGTGAGGAGGAGATAGGAGAATGATAATAAGTCTGTAGCGTTGACGGTGTTACTTCTCAATCTTAAACGCTACTGCGACCAATGCTGTTAAAAAAAAAGATTCGTATTTATTTGGCAATATATTTCTGAACTCGATGCAGAGCAGCACTTCTGTCTGAAGTCAAGCACAGATGCCCAGCAATTACCAAAGTGGGCATAGGTTGGAATGCTCACAAGAAATCTACTTACCCTATAACTTAGCATATGATAGCTTCTATGTCCCTATACCTCTTCCGATGGGTAATAATGATGGAATGTTCAATAAACCTTCCTCATTTGTCTAATAGATATCTATTTGATGAGCCCCGAGTAATCAGTTTCGGGAAACACGACGCAAGTAGTATAGTCCCATTTTAATTTACACGAGTATCTGTTGAGAGACATTATGTTATTTCAGTCTAACACATTGTTGCTGTAACCGAGAGAGTAAGGCCGCGTGCAATATGAAGCAGCTTAGAACAAAGAAGCGCTGCTCTTCTGTTGCATAATATATTCCGCACATTGTGTTGGAAATTGCCAACATAGCTGCTAGATTCGAGAGGAGGATTTTCAGCCGCTTTGGGTGTGCGCCCGAGCGGGGTATGCTTTGAATGTCAGAGGCTTCGGGAAGCAGAGAGAAATATTTTCTATACGTACATACAATGTATATAGTGGGACAAATTTTATATATAAAGAAAAGTATATCAAGACGATAAAATGAAAAAAAAAAAATTCCAATAACCGTATTTCCTTTACATTACATGGTAAACAGACCACATTAAATGTCATGTTAATGGGCAGCAGTGACCTCTTGGCAATACAGATATAGCTTGCATGGAAATAGGCTACTTTTAACTTGCCTATGAGTTGAGCAACGACTGCGTTGCCTTCAAATTTGCACAGTACAGAATATCGTAGGCTTGCTTATGCAGTATGTTAACAAGAATAAAATAATTTTGCAACGAGTTGAATCTGCAGCGAACACAACCATTCATAGATACAAGGGTTATTACTCTCTGAATGTGATCAACTTTTATTGAAGTATAGCGACACAGACGCGACTAAGTATTAGTCACAGGGGTACCACAGATAAAAAGAAGACAATCTTCCATAAGACTATCTCGGAGTATTTCTTCTCTGTAAGATTAAATTTTTAATGTCATTGCCAGTTAAACTTTTATTTTCAATCCCCAGTGTAATAGAGCTGAGTGCTAAAATAAATATACTCGTATCTTTACAGATTCCTCTACATAAATAGGAACATGATAAACGATGCCACGAAATACTAGTTGGCGAAGAGTACATCTCAATGAAAATTCAATATCCATTCAAGTAAATAACAAATATAATTTTTAAAAGCACCAATAAGTAATAAGTAACAACCCTAAGTCAAAAGACACAAGGGGTTACGAAACCGAATTGCTTTCAGTGGTCCCGGTGCGATGAAAGATGTAACGTACAGGTTTGAATAAAACAAACGCTCTCCCGTTCAATGACGGATATATATTACATCCGGATACAATAAGAACTGAAAGCCTTTTAAGCTACATCGCAGTAATATTATACATACGAGTAGAAATCTATCAAAACACTTTTGACATCAACAGCACTGTCAATGACATTTTAATTTTCTATTGGATTGTAAGTTTCATGAACCGTGATTAAGTAAACCAAAAAATTTGCTATAGCCATGAATAACATGTTTTAGACATTAACATTGCTTGGAAAAAAGTAGACGAAGCAGATACTTTTTTTAAACGTGAATTTATTCCAGTGAACAATTCGATCAACTTCAGTTAAAAAGCACCAGTCACTTTAAACATGTTATTTTAAAAAGAGAGATTTATTCGAAATAGAATATATGTATCTACGTTCGCTTTAAAATGCAATGCAAAAACATTGCATTTTAGCAAGCAAGAGGAGATTGTTGTCTTGTTTCGTAGAAACGAAAGAGGACAACAATCTCCTCTTAAATCGAGTGTCGTACACAAACAACCGTTTAAGCTTCCCATTCCCGTTGGGGATATATCTGAAGTAGGGTGCCGACGGATCTCTGAAAATGGCAAGGCAGCTCCTAATTGAAAGATTTAAAAGGATAAATATAAAGAAGAAGAAAGCAAGAATTTCTGACATGATAGACAGACTAACATCAAAGTTTGTGAAAAACAAGAAATTGTGATCGACAGAAAAATATTAGTAGAATGGTTACAAGAAAACGCCAACTCTTTATATACGTATTGAAAAAACCTCCAAATAGAAGATAAAATTACTCTCTGTAACAGAAGATGAATTACAACATGTCATGGAATTAATAATACAAAAAGTTTCCAAAAAGATCCAAACCAATGTCACGTAACAGAATTCACCTTAAATATAGTTCCTTTCATAGTAAACGTTAAAGATAGATATATAAAGTTGGCTCAACGTGATCTAGACAGATTATATTAATACGACGTCGGCGGGCTACATGTCACCCACGAAACATTTAATTGGCCGACGAAAATAAACATGAATGACAGGTATTATATATGTCACGTGCTGGCTAACTGTACTAAAGATAGTGTTTCTAACAATATCGGTGTAGTTCTAAAAACAAACAAGTCAGTTGAAAGTAAATTGACGTCACCAGCAACAGCGCCTTATATTTATAATTATTATCTGTATAATGTGTCAAAGAAGACGTTTACGACACGTCTGGAATACTTCTAGCGTCACGTTGACCGGGTTGACGTCTGCGAAACGTCAAAACTGGCACGTCACGTAATAAGGCGATAGGTAGAGAATTTCGATTGCCCAACGGTTGTTGCAAGGGCTTTCATCGTAAATCACATTTTATTTTTAAACAGCACGTGTATCGTGAGTCGAACTCAAATGTCTGCAAACACTATTATGATCGATTAGAAATATGAGACCCGCACGGAATGTAAACGTTTTCAGAAAATAAAAAAGATGGAAGTGCTTGAACGCGAATATGGGTAATAAAAAGTGTTATCAAAAATTTTGAAGCAAGATGAATTTATAATATTCCTCTATTCTGTTCTTATTAGAAATCTATGTAATAGTCACGACGGCATTATCACATGACAAAACCTCAAAGATTGTTAATCAACAGAACAACTGCTGAGATGTTTGGCACCCTACCTATACTGGATGATAAATGGACACAATTATTTACCAATATACGACTACGTATGTAGGTGTAGTAGGTAACAGAACCGCGGAGTAACAAAACATTAATCGAGGCGGACGCGTGCGTGTGTGCCAAGTATAGAGTGGCCAGGGTGGAAGAACTCCCTCACACCCCCCTAGAATAGTAACTGGTGATAATGGAAGTGAAAGCCAATGAACTATCAGAGCTCAACGTGAACTGGTCGTTGTACTGGCAACATCGCTTGCCAAAGGGCGGACTAGGCAACACACCTAGTAGATCAACCGGTATATAATGCTTGAAGGAAGCGAAGTTTGGCAATGTTACATTGTGTTGGATTTCTACGGACTTAAAGTCTTCGTGATACTAATGTACTAAGATATAAGTACACATGATACGGAAGAATTGTGTCACCAGCCAAATCATGAGCATATCGTAAGGATGACGCGTTTTGGCGCGTAGAAATATATCCGGGCGCGATAATTAACAACTATGTCACAAATATTACGCTAACCAATGGTAAGCTATCCCTCATTACCTTAAAACATTCCAGTCTTGTTTTCGAAGAAAGACATCCGGAATATAACTCTTAGTAAGTAGTATTGCAACTTTGTCCGCACTTTGAGGACAGAAATTCCTAAATTGACGAACCGGTGGGATTTGTGAGCTGAACTATTAAGGACCATTTGTACATTTCTTTGAGAAGAAGAAAATCGCTATCGCTAAAAAAATTCTCACGATGCTGTAAAATGACGTAGATTCGGCACTCATCAAAATTCATGAAAGTTTTACCGTTCACGTCCTAAGACACGTAATGCGCCTCCCTTGGGAATGCTCCACTCGGAAGCTCCATATTCATATAAAAACATTGTCACATTCGTAGCTGGTAATTTTAAATGTTCCGTTTAGTTAATAATTCCAACTTTTGCTTTGAGTAAAGTCAAATTTCCATGTTACATACATATATACAAGAGTATATCGTATATCATTAAGTGTGCCGCGTACTTTGCTTGAAGTGAAGCAGTAGGCAACTCTACAACATTTTGCCGCTAAACGAAGTCGGTAGCAAAGTCGTGGTATACTTTAACAAAACATCACACTTGTATTTCTCCGAAGGGTTAAGCAGCGAGTGTAGTACAATTCCAAATCTTGCCAGTTATGTTATACGTCCCACTTTGGAATAGGGGTACAAAAATTACGATTACAGATAATCTTTTTGAATATTTTATCGGCCAACCCGTGGTATACAATACGCACAGGGTTGATTTCGATGATAATAACATTTAGATGGCGCACTCACGACACTTGTTAGAAGTCAAAAAGCAATAAATACATTAACCATCGTCATAATGTGTTTATAATGACATTAGTAACAGTAAAATGTATGGTTAACCCAAATAGCTCGGTTAAGAGTACCTATGTATGTTTACAAGACACTCGTTGATTTCAAAGAAAGAAAAACATAAAATGAGTACGATGAGCGTAAAAAGATAAAACGTAAAGATGTTTAAGCAACGAATAATGGTAACGCTTGTACGACCGACTGCTCGTCTCTCTATACACGAAACAAACGTTATAGATGAACTTATAAATAAATCAATTTAGAAAACCTACAAAGCCCGTTGTGGAGATTTGCTCAGTGGCTAGTATTTCGTTCAAATAACTAAAATCTAGATCTCTACGCGAAACGAGACCTAAAGTAGATAAGACGAAATAATCTTGGGGCATTGTAAAACGGAACTACTGCTTGCTACTTGAACTACGGATTGCTCAGAAACGAAACAGATTGACGATAAAACACTTAAGCCGTTAAAAGTACGTAATTGAGATCATAATTCACTGTGACCATCGTGCTAAATATAAAAAGTGTTGGAGGTGATTGAAAACTACCGGTGACAAACGAAAGCCATAACTCTCACTGACGAGTACATTTTTCACATTTAATGCCGCACTACTTTCGGAGGGCCAACGGAATTGGCCGATGCGATAAAAAGGGAACGCAATTACATTGTCGAAGAAACCCATGGTCCAGGCGGAATGGCGTCCATTAGCGTTCCGTATTGTAAATGTAATGTGAGCAAACGAGCGCCAGTACAGTATGTTGTACATACGTAACACGTGCTGGTCAGTTATGGAAACAATCTACTAATTGCAGTTGAATGTAACACAATACCGGGGTGTTATTGCTCTATTTTCAGTGCATAACGTTATTATTAGCTATTGTGGGGCCAGGTCTTTGAAGCCGATATGTTTACGTCCAATGTGTATACAATGTGTGCGCAATGTCAAATTTGTTAACACTAGAGTGTTTGTTATGATTTAATGGGAACATGTCCTAAATATCAAATATATTCACGACGGCTATAACGTCATAAAAATGGGATAATAAAGCAATCTTTCAGCATATTCGTCCATGATTTTCCGGCAGTGACCTCGCGATAGCTTTCGATATCGTGAAACGTCTGTTTCGGACGCTCCCGACCTATTTCAGTCCGCCGGCCAGCGGAGCTACGATTTAAAACAATGAACTGAGTGCGCAAGAACAGGAAAGGTATATTTCCAGGTTGTAAGACAGAGTGGGATGCAAGCTTGGGCGGGCGTCACGCAGGGAGATCACATAGTACCCGCTGCGTTCTATTTCTGCACGTCGCAAAACATGTCTCGGAATTCGTTTCTATGTGTCTGGGAACATCAGAAATCATGTGACTAATGTTCCACGAGTTTAAAAGTGAACAGATTAACTCGTGCCACGGCGTGATTTTACTTATGCATTGTTATCGGGCCTTCGCCTACGGGGATAATTTTGTGGCCGCCGTTTTCGCAATTATTAAACGCCGCACAATAGTAAAGGTGACGTGTTTCGGGCATATTGAAACCGCGCACACGTCCTACGTCCCCGTCGGGCGATGTAACATGACGCAAGATAATGAATTCGGGGTCATTACATTGAATGACATCACGCAGTTATGTAAGTTATTTTAAAATATATGTCGTCTGCCAAATTTGATATATAAATCAATCAGTTTGTCAACAATTCATTGTTACGTTGTTCGAACAACCACAAATACATCATCGGCGTGTTATAATCAACAGTGCGTAGCGACACGTGACGACTGGTAGAAATTTACGCAGATGGCTTTCGGTATATTTGGGCACAAATACATATGTACGAGTACATAGAATTTTTTCCATGTTGCCACCACACCGCTGCCATCATTCACGTGATATAGGCGAGCGCGAAATTTACTTCGCATCTTGGTCGGTTTGTGTGTTTGTGTGTGTATATGTGGGAGTAAAAATAGCACAATTGTTTCATACAGTTTACTGTACTGACCGCATTAACCTGTAACAGAGGTAAATAAAATGATGAAGCACCTCAATAACGGGTTTGTGTAACGTGTGTTGAGAACATTTGGTTGTTTGCTTTAGGCGGGCGGCGGCGGTGGGCCGGTCGTCCGTCTTTCGTTAACCTTAGGGTGTGTTTACAATGTGTCGTATTTAGTCCGTTGCCACACAATTTATTTCACATCTACTGAATAATTTCAATTTACAGTTTGAGACAAACTTTTAAAAGAATACTGGAAAGAGCGGCTTTTCAAAACATGATACGACTTCCCAAATTATTATATAATTGCCAAAAACTCTAAAGTACCTATTAGATACCTAATTCATTTTTAAGAATAATGACGCATTCAGGTAAACTTTCCGTCACACGCTCGCATCGGATAGTCCGCAGGAGGTTGTTTTGATGAGCATAGATCTACGACGTAGTAGTTTATCAGTAATAAAAGTGCGGTGCTTATCTCATAATTTCCTCATCGCCGTCGGTCTGTGTGCAAGGCGCTCACGATTTATTTTAATCGTGCATTATTATGAGTGGGCACGGAATACCTGCGCGCGTTCTCAATCATAAACCGTTTGTACCTGGTTTGTTTCTGTTGAGCGCGGTTTAAGAGCTCCGTCCCGTGCAGTTACCGTCGGCCGTACACACAGCTGTTCGCTCGCCGTGTTCCCGTTCGCTTCGCTATTGCCTAATGAATGTGCGGTTGGCGGCAACCGGTAGCCAGTTTTCCAATCAGTAGCTCGGGTAGGTTTTTTTTGCAACGTCAAATGGAATAGACCGAGGCTTTTAATAGCCACGAATAGCTTTTAACAGCGAAATTTTTATTTTTATTCAGAAACAATTCAAAACTACAAATTTAGTGTTTTTATATTTGTTAGATTTTTATGTCGAAATTATTTATCGTAACAATTTTTTTGCATTTAACTGCCACGTCTTCGTCGAGTACATATTGGCAGTAGAAGTAGTTGCATAGTAAGGCGTAAAAATGTCTAAAAACACGATAACGCTATTAAAATCAACATAGACAATGACAAACATGTAGTTGGTAATAGCGAACAAGATAAGAGACGGTTAGCTGAGCTGTTTGAGACAAACGTTGCATGTAAACACAGTGTTTCCTTCAAGTCGTTTAAATCTATAAAGCACAATACTACATCATCCACAACGAGCCAAGATAGCACGACAATGGTTAGAGAGAAGCGGAAATAACTGTATCCCTGTACACTAGCACTGAGCGAGTGTGGAGAGGGGCGACGGAAGGCACCGGGGGAGCAGTAGGTGACGTAATCGTGGAAATTGATTCGAGGGCGAAAAACGAGGCCGCAACTGAGCCGACGCCGCGTCCGACTACGCAGAATAAATTACTGGTTTTATTTGTTAACTCTGGATACCCTCTTTCGCTTTATACTGGACTGGGCGAGCTATCTTATGCATTTGATGTAACGACCAGCACCCTGAAAGTTACGAACTAAAACAAACTTTTGCTTTCCCCGCGACCTGTACAATGTCAATTTGTTAGGGTAGTGTTACATTTAAACATACATTTTCTCTCTTTCACAGCGATGGAAGTGAATTTCATTTCCGACCATGTGAGGCAACGAATACGATGCGCGAATTCAATTTGTCCACTGCAAATTATCATTGGCGATGACATTGCACGGTAGGCAAAAATTTATGCAGTATAATTTGTGACTGACGAATGGCACAAAACCGTTAAACACCTCAATTTGCTTACGATGCTAATGACTTATTGAGGCGCGAGGCTTTTAATTAATTGGCAGCCGAATATTAAACTGTTCACGATAAAACAACCAATTGTGTACAATTTGAGGACGAGAGGTACGCGGTTAAAATTGGCGGGTACACAAGTAAACAGCGCGGTGAAACTCCATTATTCTTCATTATGCAAATTAAAACCATGTAAAACTACAGACAGCTGCATCGCACGAAACGCGATTTAATATTTAACAGCTCGTAGGATAATTTAAAACACGTGCCAGAATTATTACTTAATGCACACATCACTGAAATAATAATAACAAAACGAATAGATTTGAATAATTTAACCACCCTTACAACAAAGTGTTTTTAGTGTTCAACGAATATTCTACAACAATAAACCAGCTCGAGAGAACAGAAGAACATAGATCCTTTTGAGTTTGTGAATGTGGAGAGAAGCCAAAATTGGTAAACGCCACGGGAATGGCAGCTCTCTTTCGTACTATGGGACCGCGGAATGTTCAAAGCTAATATTGAAATTGTTTTGATAAAGTTTATGTGAACGCTTGCATATGATATATTTGATGAAATAGTGCAAGTTGGAGTGTCGAACTGGAAAGATGAATTTAATCAATCTAAGTAGGAACATTCGTGAATTACGTTACATTTTTTTTTTTCAACAAACTGTTTTCTGGTGAAACATGAAAGTCAAAAAAGAGTAACCTTCGGTTGTATGGAATGATCGGGACTGTGAAGGCTGTGGGACTCTTTGCTCTTTTTCCTGCTAGTAGCAGATACTTTGAGAGCACTTTGATTGTTATCATATTATTTAGTCATTAAAATATTTCCTTACTGTTAGTTTGGGCGCGCTGAAACCAAATTTTATGTTAAGTAATCTTTCGTACATCATCGTGAGGAGGACATTGTGAGGAAACCGGCACGCCTTAGAATTTATAAAAAAAAAATTAAATTCTATGGTGTATGAAGTCCGCCAAACCGCACTTGGCCAGCGTGGCGGACTACGGCCTTAACCCTCTCAATATGAGAGGAAACCCATATTCCAACAGTGGAAT
>DWJK01006415.1:0-10489 GCA_018248815.1 Croniades pieria auraria | reverse complement strand
GGTGCGCGCTAGGATTTGAACCCGGTCTCCCGGAGTGAGAGGTCGAATTTCAAACCACTAGGCTATCACTGCTTCAGAATGTGAGTATCAAATGATTTTCTTTCTATGGGCTTCTTTTTTACATCATTGACAACGGTGAAGTATATCTGCCGGTTAAATTTGTTAAGGGGTTCATCTGTAATTGGAATTTGTAATATTGGGAGTTCGTTACTGTTGTGTATTGTTTCTATGGAAGCATTAACTTGTGTGCGAGTTAAATTATTCGGGTTTCCTACCAAAGAATTTAGTTCGTCAATTTTCAGTATTACTTTTTTCTGTATTGAAGTCTTAGTCTCGTCGTTATGTTCTTCTAGGTTGATATCGATACGCGAGAGAGCGTCTGCATTTGAATTACTTTTACCTTTTTTATATATCACTGTAAAATCGTATTCGCTTAATTTTAAACGCCAACGTGTTTAACGTGAATTGGATTCTTTTAAATTTAGTATACATTGTAAAGGTTTGTGGCCGCGTAAAACTCTAAAGTTTCTGCCAAAAAGGTACGGTCTGTATTTGGTTCTTAGGAGTTCTTTTTGTATTGTGCTGTAGTTTCTTTCACTATCGTTAAGGGTACGGGAAGCGTAACAAATTGGTTTGGTTGAACCTACCGGCCCTTAGGACAACAAGGTTCCTTTTGCTATATTTAAGGCATTTGTAGTAAAATAAAATTCTTTGGAAAAATCTGGGTACTGTTAAATCGGATCATTAATTCTAGGTGTTATGCATTTTCAAAGCAGTTGACATATTCATTATCGAGAATAATTTTTCTTCCTTTCTTTAAACATTGGATTAACGGTTTAGTTATATAACAAAGTCTGGAATAAATTTTCAATAATAGCCAAGGGGACCTGAAATTGTTTACATGTTTTAGAAATAGGGTACTTTCTATTGCTACAATTTTATCCAGATTTGGTTTCACACCATCCTTACTGGTGATATGGCCAAGATAAGTGGTTTCAAGTTTCAGGAACTCTGATTTATAGATTTGGATTTTAAAATTTGATTCTCGAAGTCTCTGAAATACCTTTTCTAGATTAAACATATGCTCTTGGAGAGTAGTGTTAAAAACAATGATGTCGTCTAGGTACACTAAGCATATTTCGTTTTGGACGCCCCTAAACACGTGGTCCATGACACTCTGAAACGTATTAGGTGAGTTCTTTAGACCCACGGGCATTCTTAGGAACTCAAAACGGCCGTGTTTAACGTAAAGACTGTCTTAAGAATGTCCTGAGAGTCCATCTTCACGTGGTAGAATCCGTTCAAGTCCAAATTTGTATTATGTATTGACACTTCCAGTTTATCGAGAACGTCGGTAACATTAGGTATTGGGTATATTGTCGTAGGTCTTTTGATTAAGCTTACGAAAATCCACCAAGAGGTGCCATTTTTGTTTGCCCGAAGCGTCTACTTTTTTAGGAACAACCCAAATTGGTGAGCTCCATGCTGACTCAGATGGTCTGATTATGCCTTGCTCTAACATATTAGCAAATTGCTCCCTAACTTACTGTCGTTGAACAAAGGGATATCTATAATTTGTAGTGTAATATCGTTCGTGGTTCTAATGCGATGTTTTATTTTGTTCGTAAATGTTAGGGGTTCTTCTTCCACATAGAATACGTCCAAATAACGAAAACAAGGGGTTTTATGGTTGCGCTAAGTAATTAGCACGTACTCCACATGTCTTAATACTCTAACAATTAATCCGCGAACGCTAATATCCATCTCATAGCGCCATCTTGTAGGCAGTAGCAAAACTAAAATGTTCATGAATGTACTTTCGACAATAACCAATAAATACTTAACATACTCGTAAATAAGTACTTGCTTATTAATTACATAGAGTTAGAAATATAATAATTATATCCAGAGCTTTTATTTTCCTGGTATAGCGACGAGTATTTATCTTTGTAACATAATGTCAGCTTTTTATTAAAGTTTCATTTTTCATTATCATATTTATGTTTATTAATTCGTATTTTTGTCTATTTCTTGCTACCATCCCGAGTTAACTGATACAGATTGCCAACAGGCATTAATTCCGCTCTTTGCTTAACTTGAACTATTATAATAAAGTATAATACAACATAATAGCTGCAATAAAAGACATGGGGTTCATCAAGACAAACGCAACAAGAACTCTCCTTTCAAAGCCAGCTGTGTATAATATTAGGCACTCCTAGGACAACTGTTCATTCGCAACGGTGACTACTTACCATCACATAGACCGGTTTGCTGGAAGACAGACTAAATATAAAAATCTATACATATACATACATGTATCCAATCACCAATATGTAGAACTGTTTGTTTAAATACTGATGCCGTTATCGCACCAACAAGAAAAACATTAATATTGACATGAATAAGAGGACACTTCAGTTGAGATACGTATGACCCTAATTACAGATAAAATTATGGATTTTACTGCTATAACACTAAATAAGCATTATTAAATGTTTCGTGAGTATTTATACACATGATTAAACTACTAGTCAGCTAAATACAGCGCAACTAGTTGGGCAATCCCGAAAAACATACGTGAATTAAGCCGTTACATTTTTAATCACCAAATAAGCACTTTATAAAATTCTTATCCTATCATCTTTGTACCGTGTAGGCAATACTGCGTTGTCAGTTTGATCTGAATCCGTGGGCTTTGGGTGTTTCCGTTTTTGCCGGCCCAAACCGTTAATATAAGGCTCAGACATCGCAAGCGAATCCTAATCCCACTCCAAGCGGAACTTCTTATAGGTTTATTTCAAGTATGTATGCATGACACTTATACATTAGTTTTACAATAAATTCGAACAGAGTACCGTCCTTACAATGTTCTCGTAATAGATTGAGACCGTGTAACGTCCTAACACTCTGGGTAGGAGAGAGGCCCAGTACAGGCTGAACCTCCGCCTCCGCCCCCCGAGAGAGAGGAAGGGGTTGTGCGACCGATCCGCGGGCGTCTCCTGTGAGACTCGGACCTAGGCACGGATCGGCATGATATGCGCTTGTCGTAAGGTGACGGTACTGCGACGATCATACATGCGGAGATACCGCACGTCTGCAGTATGGTATGCGATGTCTTCGTTCTCGCCGACGGGAACGATTTGTGTGATAGACATGGTGGTCGTGTAGTGCTGGGAAGGACAGGTGATGAGTCTATTGGTGGGCCTATTTGCCAGTGTAATATCATCGTCGGGGTCATCCATTACGTGTCTCGGTTTCCTGAAGGGAGCGGTGACCTCCACTGGTCGGCGGGGGTACAAGACTGCGTTTTTAACTAGTCTGATTGAATGGGAGTCAACTTTATTAAAGTAGCGCATGGCTTACTTCTTCAAGAACTGAGCTTTTGTTTCTAATTGGAGGTCCCTATGGAGATCTATGTTGCACAGATACCACGGTGCCCCGGTTGCTCTGCGCATGAATCTATTTTGTATTACTTGGAGGGTATTTAAAGATTTAGCGTGTGCAAAGGACACACTGGCCTAGGTCATGATAGGCCTGATACAGGCTATATAAAGACGAGCTTTCGAGCCAAGTACCATCTTACTCTTCCCGTTGATCATAGTGTAAAGCTGCTGCTTATGCTGCGTATGTATTCAGATACTTTTGTCACGATGTTCCGTCGAGTTTCTCCAATGTAACTCTTGCCACACTCGCAAGGTATCATGTATAGGCCCGGTACGTTTAACGGATCTGTGAACGTAAGGTGAACGTAAAAATCCCTCAGTTGAGACGGAGAGCGGAATATCGTCCTGATTTTGGCCTGATTTTGACAGTTTTTGGCCGAGTCGCCGTACAATTAACACTTATGACATTGACCTGGGCCTTTTTGGTAGGGTGCCTCTATAGACAGAATTAAAGAAAACAGACTTCCTTGAGGGAAAATTTTTCCTTTCCATGTGGTATCAGGTCAAGAAACACTAACACCATCTCGAACGGTAACCGGAAACGTCTGTTCACCATGGCCGGTAGGCCTTTTACTTGGAGATCCTTTAGAATGGACTCCGTCTCTAGAATGGACTCCGTCTCTATCTCTTTGGAGACACCTTTTAAAACAATTCGGAGTTGCTTTGCATCCGTGAAAGCGTAGGTATAGTAGCCTATGCTTTCGGCACGAAGGTTGCATGTAATTTTTCGGTGGTTCTTGTCGGAACCTACCGTCATGCGAATAGAGTGCGCGGTGTTACGCGCACTAGTTATCTGTATGTCTTGCGCGTGGCATATACGTGCGACATATGACTACTTATCCTTGTTCCTAGTGAATATAGAAGGCGGCGGCTTTTGTTTCCCTTGAGGGTAGTTAGAATTCGCGGCCTGGGAAGGCTGAACTGTATCAGTGCTAATAAGCACCGCTACCTTTTTGGCGGAAGGGGGAGTATTACGGCATTTTACGCGCCGCTTTTTATTTTTTACCTGTTACGGTAATAAAGTCTTCTGATTCGGAATTGGAGGTTGCGGGCTCGGAGTTGAAGTCCGCCAGAGAGGCGGGAGATCGAGTCTTGAGGGGATTCGGTCTCCATGGGGTTTCTATCCTGTTTCGGTACCACAGGCTGTGGGTTAGGAGAAAGGAAGCTACCTAGCTTCTTTTCTCTACCTCTTCCTTCCTACTTCTACCTAGAGGCCTTTCACTCCGTTTAGTGGTTGTGTTCGTGGACGCAAAAGAGAAAATTGCCTTGCTTCCGTGTTGGTAACGTATTTGTTGAAGGCCCTCAGGATCGAAGTTCTCTATAAATGATTCGTACCATGTGTGCTCACGGTTTGCGTGTTAACCATGCGGGACTGAGAATTGCTAAGGCCACACGGGGCCAGCCATCTGCAAACAAAAATGAGGGAAACCTTAACTATACTAACCAGACAGCTGATAAGCTATACAAATTCCCAAGTGAGCAGTTATATAGAGAATTTTACACCCAGAAACACAACACGCTCTTTTGCGTATTTAATACTCGCTCAAGCTATGAATCGGACCCAAAATCGCGGACCAAAAGACCATTAGACCATCAGTAGACCAAAAGGTCATTAAGTCTGTGCAGTTACTAGTAGGTATAAACCATGGTTTAAGGCATTTTAAAGTTACAAATATATGTGAATATTAAAAAACTAGACTCTTATTGTACGATGCTTGATAGTCATAATACGTTACGATACGACTGGCTAACCGTATAAAAACTGCCGTTAATTATATTGAATTAATATATAAGTCAAGAGATATAACTGTTTTTATCTGTAAACCAGTAATACAATATTAAATCATGTACCGGCTTTGTTTGTCTATGTTGTTGTTTTGTAATAAGCTAAAATATTCAGAGGGACATCGCTGCGATCGGCCAGAGATCAAAAAATAGAACTTAGGATAAGTTGTATTACATATTAATTAGATATGTACATATCTCCACGCCAAGTCCATTACGGGGCCAGCAGAATGCATGGAGTGCCAAATAAGGAAGATGCTTTGTAAAAAAAGAGAGTATTGGTATAAATATGAGAAAGGGCATGGTCCCATAGTTTGGACATGTTAAATGATTGCCTGATGAAAAAATAACGAATCAGATATAAAACGCGAAAGTTGGTGGACGCTAGTGCCATATTAATAAAATAACATTTATGAACTTACTATTTAGTGTACTTTTATTTACAACAAATACAATAAAATTAAAGAACGCAGCTTTCATTACTATTTATTAAAATTTCAGTTTAAACGTTAAACATCAAGTTACGGCAATACGTACAGACCTTAAATATTTTTATGACTTAAATAAACTTAATAAGCTATATTTAACATTGTAGTCTGCTCAGTTAATCCAGGACACTTGGTATTTTTGTGTGATAGTAACAATATTATTAATTTTCCTTCCTCCTGTGTGGCAAAATACATGTTATCAGGCGCCTTTAAAATGACAGTTCTCAGAACTCTGAAGCAAAACACAATTATCAACTTTATTTTGTTATGTTTGCACTAATAAGGGATTCACGTCCTTACTTATCAGGACATACAGAATATTTCAAAGGGTATACGAAAGAAAAAAGAACCAATGACAAAACACACAAACCGAAAACAAATATTTAAAACCAACATTGTTTCTGCATTGACTGATTCAAAATGCCGTTTGACATTAAGTTTGACTTTTGATAGTAATAGTGACTAATAAATAAATTAAAATTATATGAATAGGTAAAAAATCGAAAACTCCAAAGACCAACACGATTTTTTTACCATGATTCCATTAAACGAATCTCCATGACTTTTTATATCAAATAGGGAATAATTGCTATTAGTAAAACAACTTAAAGATTGTGGAACTTCAAATTAGTTGTGATAAGACGTAAGCATTACGGCTATCTTTAACAATTTGCCATTTATTACATAACTGTTTGACAACGAAAATATAACATTATGACCAATTAATTAGCAATAATTACCAATTTTAATTTGGTGGTTAATTTTTATCGCAATAAAATACATAACGACATTGAATGTAGACCACTAACGGCCCAGTAAGCTAAGAACTCATTAATACGATCGTTATGGTGAATTTGAAACAATAAAGCGTTGTATAAATATACGACAAAACTAGTTCTTCAATTATTATTAAGGTATCTTAGTCACAAAACCATGTATCGGCTACTAATCTTCATAGTTCTCTTAAGTTATGTTGAATCAAGTCCCTGCAGTGGGCGTCAGTGCCGGAGCAAAAAATACAAAGAACGGACAACTATATACTCAGACCAAACATTCAATAAAATGGCTCAACAAACCATTTCATTGGAAAATAAATTCGAGAAGCTCTGCAGATTGAACACAAATGTACACGTTCGGGAAATATACAACAACGATTCCTATAGCCTATTGTACAGTATCCAAGAATTTCATGCCAAAGACGTTTCTGTTAAAGTCATGCATAAAACCATCTACATAAGTGCTGAACGTTGGGATCCGGCAGGAGTGACAATCTTCGGTGACATAAAAATGCTTCCTGGTAATCTCGAAATAGACGAAGCTTCGTGGTCAATGGACAACGGGGATCTTACAATCTCAATTCCGTATATGAGACCTCTGGGCACTGAAATAAAGAAATCTTGCGGCAACAACATTAAGTCATATTCCGTAATAACAGTGCCAATGTCGAATCCGAAAAAAAGTTCCCATCCTGCTGCTCCAATGCCTGCTGATAGAGAAATAGTGGCAGAACACCAAGAATAACATTTCAAGTAACAGACGCAACGTCTTTTAAACTATGGATTAAATTTAGAATATTTTCTTTCCTTGATTTTATTATTTATGGAATTAATTTTTATAATCTTAATGTTTTGATAATATCGCCTTAATTGTTAAGTAATATAATAAATTTTTTTTTGGATATGTTAACATCGTTATATTTTCCAGAAATAACAAATAATTAAAATGTCCTACAGACGTCAAAAGTTATACATACTTTTCTATGCTAAATACCTACGGCAACATTCTCCCCACCGTGATACAGCATTAATACATTTTTACAAGAAATTTAACACACAAATATTGTGTTATTAAATCCTGTTATATAGATTACAATCGTCGCCAAACGTTGATCTCACATTTACCTTTACCTAAATATGGATATCATTGCTATTAAGAACGCTTCCTTTAATCATGAAATTGTCCCCAATCTTTGCGTTTATAGACATTGGCGTGGTACCAGCATTAAGGAAAAAATATTCAATTAATATGAATAACAATAAACAAAGAAGGAAATACTCGAATAAATTAAATTAATGTTATCGTAAATAACCACTAACAGAATGAAAAAATTATTTCTTGAACGTATTTATATTTGTGATGCTACTGAATTTAATCACTATTCAGAAGGCAATCAAACCAGACGTTACCCAAGATGTATCGGTTAATATTGCTCACAGCAGTATTCGTTATTGCTGATTGCTCCTGGCATAGACATGATCACAACCATGGCCACGGCGGGTGGGGACACGGTCACGGGAATTGGCATGATCATGGACGGCGATCACATTACCGACATTTTGAAAGACTGGCGTCATGCGTTATCGACACCGACGAATATTCTCAGAGCGTCTGCAAGAATTACACTAACTGCAATGTTCGAGAAGTGATTGAACCCGGACTTTACAAGCTCATATATTCGATGCCACAAATTGATTCTGATGAGATCGAGATAAAAATTAAACACAGAGTTCTATACTTGCATGAACAGGAAAAGGACAATGAAGAGACCAATACTGCCTACGACGTGAGAGTATTGCCTGACAACTTGGACGTGTCAAACGCTGCTTGGGTTTACAAGGAAGGAGAACTAACTGTGTTTATTCAATATAAGTCGAAACTTAATTATAACACAAATTCCGTACAATGTATCGAAATTAATAGTAACGAAATATCTGTTCCAAGGGCACCTTCCTTTGTATATAGATTTGGCGAAGAAGATGCCACGGAAGTGCCAGGAATGTAAGAAATTATATAAAAATATTTCATTAGCCGTTGGCCCAGTAATTAGCATAAAGCCGAAGATTGAGTCTGAAGTTTCCGGTAAATACAAATATTTCTACGATATACAAGAATGATTATTATTTGGATGAGCGTAAAAATAGTCCTTGTGTGTATGTGTTAAAAATATATACACGTGTTTGTCAGTTGTCTGTTCATTATAGAACAAGTTCTACCTAGTTTGGCATCCATTCCCAAAGTGTAAGTTGCCTAAAGATTTTTATTACTATCCACGGACCTTGCCAAATTTCTTCGGTATTTGTACGAGTATACCGGTATTTATGATAATCACGTATTTTTTATTCAGTTTCAATCAATATATTTTGCCTGATAAAATTATGTATGTTATATTTCTAGTTTTTATTTAGCTGTTATGTCACTTGAAGCATACTTCTGTTCGTCCTTGTAGGGCAAATTACATGTAATAAAAAAATCGAAGAAAATTTCGACGTTTCTTTTTTTCTTAACCTTTAGTTGTGATTTTTTTTTTTTTTTACCACTATGCATCCGCTAGACGGTGGCGTAGCGTGAGTGTCGGCTGCCCGGGGCGGATAACAATTTTGCCGCCCTCTTATTTAGATATTTCAATTTATTGTATACTATACATTAATTCTAGAGAACGTTTCGGCAAGAACAGTCATAATAATTTTGCATTATATAGGTTAGGTTTTAAATAAAAAAGTTTTAGTGAGTGCCGGAGTGAACTGCCCCTGCCGCCTCCACTACGCTACGCCACTGCCGCTAGGTAAAAATAACCGCAACCTATCTATCTATAAATATATAAGCGAAATACCACCGACTGACTGACTGACTGACTCATCACGAGATCTCCACAACTACATACATATACGTGCGATCGACTTGAAATTTAGCATGGTTATTCATTTCAAGACTTAGACGCGCACTAAGAACGGATTTTACGATAGTCCTATTCAAAACGATAATCCAACCAAAATTAATTTTTCGCCTACCATTACCCACACCCCTCGCCTCTCCTCACCGGCCCTTCCCCTCCCGCCCGTCGCACACTCGCTCTTCTCTCCCCTTCTTCTAGCTCTTTTCTTTTTTAAAAAATATAATAATTTTCACGTATCACCACGCATAATATTAGCGTATCATCACTCCTGTATTCCTCTAAGAAGTAGGCAGGGCAGTGTAGTACACTCTCGGGTTTCACCAGTTATGATTACGTCCCATAGAATAGGTGGTGAGCCTATTGCCATGCACCAGGCACAGATCCAGACTCCGAGTCACTACTACAAATTCTAAATGAGAAAAATCCAATAGTACCCGACCCGGAGTCTGAATCCAGGACCTCCCGAGCGGCAGTCGCGCTTGCACCCACTCGACCAACGAGGCAGTCAATAATAATAATATTATTTTATAATAATAATGTAATAATACTATAATAATATTAAACTTTAATAATATAGTTTAAAAAAATAGTTTTGTCATAATTTTTAATTTAAATAGTATTTCATTATAGATGAACACTAAATCAACTTTTTATATACAGTACATATTTTGCAGTAGTAATTTTTCATAATGGTCGTTGAATACATTTCCATAAATAGAATACCTACTCCTTTTAAAATTCTGGTGTCGGAGCATGTTTATTTTGATCTCTGTCGTTGCTGGTGTATGGTGACGTATCGATGGCTTATAAAATGAGAAAAATTATTGTCACTCTCGTGTCCAACTACTGGGATCGGTTTAGATGCTACGCTCAAATGCTATCTGGCGCCCCTTATGATACGAAGACTTTTACGTTAGAGAAAGGTCTAAGACAAATACATATGGATCTATTTTTAAAACCATGGTGGCTGCAGAGTTATTTCCTTATCAGTTCCAAATGTATCAAGGTGCCTGCCTTATAGTTTTAATATAAGCATTTCGATCCTATTACATCGCCAGATAAACACGAATAACCTTAACCCTTCTCATTCGTAGTGG
>DWJK01006414.1:0-10489 GCA_018248815.1 Croniades pieria auraria | reverse complement strand
TTATACAGGTATATTTATACCTAGAGATAGTACAAATAGCCTCTTGTACTTATCACACAAATGTAATTGAAATAGTGGGAATCAAACCCACGACACCCGCCGTTATACTCAGGTTCAACAACCACTGCACTAACGGGCCAAGGATAAGGACTAACTTAATTAATACGTAATGTAGACAATATGTACAACCATTATGTACATGATCCGGAACCTGGGTGCGTAGGGATGTTAGACACAGTCCACAATGAAAGTGCACAATGATGTGCATTAAGGGAAACCCAATCCTAATAATGCAGTCCACTGAGACAGGCCGATTCAATCATCAACATCATTAACAAATCCATCTCGATATTCTTTGTAATGTTCTAAAAGAAATTTAATGTTCTATGAATGTAATGCTTTTGCAGTAATATGGATTGTAGCGTTTTTATATACGAGTATACGCTTCGCTAAGCAGCAGTGCATCAGACGTGAACCCACTAGCACGTGGACACGTGAAGCCTTACCGCAGTAACCCTATTTGCCGTCACACGTACATGTGCCCTATATTTGCAACTCGCAACCGTATAGCAGCTCAGATTGATACTCGTCTGCACGCCCACAGATATGCGAGATAGTGATGAATGAGGAAGTAGCTCTCCGCTGAAGGCTGTTTGTTCTGGGCAATGCCTCTGTCTAAAACTGATTGATCAGCATCATAATGCGCGTAATGTGATTTACATAATCTCCGAGCTTGCGTTTTGAGGCTAAATAGTAAGCATCGTTCGCTAATTTTGTAACATGTTTAATCCCTGTAATGGCGGTTGGCTTCGGTCGGGATTATTACGTACACCTTTGTGTTATGTTCGAAACTACTTTTCATGTGAATTCCAACAGAAAAAGCTGTGTCAAGGAATTCGGACGAGACATTCTATGTTTAAGAACGGTTTTACTTCCTTTAATTTGTACCATCGTAAGCAGAAATAAAATCCAGACAGAACGTTTTACAAAAGAGATACAATAACTTTGTATTCAAAATTGATGACTGGATTGATGACCACAATATGTTTAACAGGAAGTGTTAAAGCGTTGTGATGCTGTAATCAACGGCTACATTTGTGTACATATCTAGATTACGAGGTATTACTGGTTTTTTCTAACTTGAAATACAAAAGGAATGGCGATACACTCATCGCCCCTATTCCAAGGCACATAAAAATGCTGAAAGGTCCTCCTGCTGCTGAAAAGTCCTTCCGCCTATCCCTTCGGGACAAACGAGCGTAATGATATGTTTTTATTAAATTTCTATATAACAATGGTCGGTAGTATACAGCTATAACATACATACAGATATGCAGTAGCTCAACAAATAAGCGAATGAATGAGCAGCGCCAGAGGCATCTTCACACTAATACACTGCAGGCAGTGTTCGCTTCAGTCGTGATATTTTACCACGATAAGGCGTCTTCAATAACAACGAAAGTGAATCTAAGAATGGGTTGTAACAAGTGTCAAGGCGGTAATGGGGTTATAAACAGATGTTCCGGCGCGTCGGATCAGAGGCTGGAAGTAGAAAGCGTCGTTAGAACAGGCCCTGCGAGCCAATCCGGATGTTATGCCCATAATGGTAATGAGGATAAGATTTACTATCAACGACGTTCAATTTCCTGTCGTCTTCTACATGTATACTGTAACGACACTTGCAACATCCTATTTTATGAGAACATTGTGACCGATATCGTTCGAGAAGGGCATCGGAACAAATCTAATATAATGCGTTTTAAACTGTTCCCAGGCTTTATTTTACAAATTGGGTCATAATTAGACTTATGTGGCTTAAACATTTAACATCACAGATGATTAACGTGATTTTGTTTTAGCGCAATGTAGTCCTTACAAGTACCGATCATTATAATGAATGTTTGTGGCCCGTAATATTTACGCGTACGAGATGTATCTTGTGTGCATACTATTGGTGGGTTAAGAAGCTCTGTCGAAATATTTTAACCTTTTACCTTTTGTACCGGTTTCATCTCAAACTTAGTAAGGAATTATATACTTGATTAACTTTTTATGTTATTGGTAAAAAATTTGGAAGTTTGTTGGTATTTTGAAGGTTCGTTTTGTTCGTTGCTTGGTTAACTCTAACATTAGCAAATCAGTGATATATTATAGATGATATGTACGTATTCTGTGTCTAAAAACTGGTTTTTATGTTGTGCTCATCCGTGATGTACACAACAATTACAGAAATACACTTTTTGCTACTTTGAATTGTGAATTATTTATGTTGAATTACATTAAATAAAAAAAAATATAAAACAACGGATACCGCAAGACGTGGACAATTGAGGCCGTAGAGACTCGCCACCCGTCGAGAAACCACAAATAATATTATTACTGTATAAAATATTAAATTACTTTTTACCGTGAGTTACGGATCATAGCTAAATCTTAAAGAGTGATTTGTCAATCTCATCAAGAGTTATTTCCAAGTCGGATGAAACAGTCACTCACACACGGCCAACGGCTTTACAGCTCGCTGCGATCGTTGCACGCAATACAAAACAAAAAATAACACGGTTCCAGCACTCAGTCCCAGTCCACGAGACACAGAGTTCTCTTCGAATATTTCACACACCACAATAAACAGTCAATATTTAAAAGAATAACTCAAGAATTAACCGACAGTTCTTTTCGACGCGGAAAACTTTGTTGACAGATAGCTCGTGAGACAAACATGCAAGATGTACTCGCCGCGCTCGCGCACACAGCGGTGTGAAGTCGGCCGCGCTCCGCGCGCTCTCGGCAATCTTCGCGCACGGTCGGATCCATTCGGCTGGAATGCGCGGCACGCAAGCTCGGCCGGAGGCTACGAGTACGCCGCGAGTACGTTCCGATCTACGTGGCGCCTACCTCGCTTCGCATACTCAAAATATAATTAAATTGCAACAATCGCCATGACGGCCTATAATGCACACTTGCCTAAGATCAGGTTCCGTCCAAACTCGTCATTAAGCCAACGGAAAAGTACAGTTAGGTGCAGGCGCGGGAATGCGTGAGCGAGGTCACGGAACTAGTTGTAAATGACAACTCTTCCAAAGAAGAACACATTTTTGCTCGAATTATAACCCACTTTATAAGCTCCTTGGTTATCTTAATTAAAAAACTACCATTTGTAATACATACCGACGGTAGCGCGACACGCACGCGTCCTCAATTACATGCGTAATATTATATCTCGGGGATATCGACATAACACACAAAAAGTTTTTTTCACAATATAATTAAAGGTTTTAACTCCAAATGCAATTGTTACAGGCATTACTGATTTTGAATAGGCTGTCTCGAGTGTGATATCGAAATGTAGCCGTCGCGTTACCGCCGAACACAGATCCGCGAGTTTTACGGGTCATTGACGCTCCAACACCCACTCCATGCCTGATCGAAATTGCCATCCAATGTCCTAATTGTCAGTTCGAACACAATTACTTACAACTGACTGGCATTGGTTTTATAAAGATTGTTTGACTTCACGACCGATAAACCGTTAGCCAATAATAGTTACATTTAAACAGCCGAAATCAAATTCGTCTGTACACGTGACATGGCATTGTTTCTGTGTCCTTTGAAAAGTCCGCTATGTCCACAAAACTGATTTGTTTGTTAAACCGAGCCCTAAGATCTTCAGAAGCGGTCAGTAAACTATCAGCACACGTGTGTCATAAAATTTTTTGCGCGTCTTGCAGTCAAAGTGACCTACGTACATAATATATCCTAACAAAAATTCCTTCTTAGAACTAAGTGCACTATAATAGCGGGGCCGCATAATGGCCGTGCAGTGAAATTAAATACGTACAATAAACCGGATGTGCCGTGGACAGAGCTGAACCGAGAATAATCAGAACAGAAGAACTTCCGGTGCACATTTGCGTAAATAAATATACATTACGGTTCCCAGGACTAATAGCTGCTGGCGTTTTTGTTTTGTAGGAAAATATGTACTAAAAAGTTTTGTTTACATAAAATATATTAAATGTAGGAATTTTAATAGTATCTCGGATTCTGTATTTGTGCCCGCCACATGACAGGCGAAACCTGGGTGTACTGCAATCCTCTGCCTACCGCTTCGAGAAAATACAGTTGGGAAGATGTTAAACATAATACATATACATGTTCTATATATAAAATGCATGTAACAGAAGTCGCCATAATTATTAGAAAAAATTTTTTTTTCCGATGCAACGTAAATAATTGCAAAAAGTTTATACCTCAAAGTGATATTTAGAAAATGTTACCTATAACGTAACGGATTTGAGAAAGGTATTTGCAGCGATCGCGACGTTTATCCGCTTAGGATATGAACAATTAATAAACAATATCCGAACATGTTATTGAGGACTACCATACATATCGTTAAACTATATGGCCTTATAATTACAGGGAATTACGCCGCAGTAAGTGGTCGGGTAATAGCGCTCTAACGAAGATACAACGCGACTGACTTACCCGCAACCTGTTCGAAGACCTTCGAATGAGTCGTACGGCGTAGCTTCTATGGGAATTGATTTAGCCTGCGTGCTATTGCGTTGCATCTGAACAACCTAGCGAGGACGCCTGATGCACGCTAAGTTATTCGTATATTTTGATTAGGTAGAGGTTACTTAAGGTTTTAAAATCTGCCTATAGTCCTACAGTAAAACATAATTATAGTAATTACGAGTTTATGATTTTTATTAATATATATTTAACATTTTCTGTACTTGGTTCAAGTTGAAATCCAAACTGAAATTTTAATTAACCGTGGATGTATTTTAATGAAGAAACAAAAGACGAATTTTGAAACGACCAAGTGGAACAGAAGAAGTGATAAATCTGACGCCGGTAGAAGCACAGTCCTGACTTATGCGTCATACAAGCTAAACGTTAAAACGAATTGAACAGGTACTCAAGGACGTGAAATTCTTAATAACACTACTGTGCCACTTACGCACTAAAATGTGTAGACAGTTTTTTGTTTAAAATGTAAGGTTGTTGCAGTCCTCTTAACATTACGCGCGAATTGTCCTAAAGGGATGGACAGCAGAAATGTAGTACTCCCACTTTTGATTATTTTAAACGTTCCATGGAAAAGGTGTATTTACTACCATATACCGGACACAAATCTAGAATCCGTAAATACCCGACTCGGAAATCGAACTCAGGACTATTTGCTCAGTAGCACTTCCAATCAATAAACCAACGAGGCAGTTTTTATACTCGTTATCTGTAAACGTCAATAAGATCTTGTTAAGCTGATTAAAAAAATTAAATGTATTATTCATGCTAAGCACCGCAGCCGCGGTCCGCTCTATCACTTGTGTTTGAGATGCAAATTATATCGTAGTTCTGAGATCATATCACGTTGTGCACATAACCGCCAAGAGCGAGATGGAATCATTGAATTTTTATGTTTCACAACAGGTATGTTATATATATTGTTATTATATCCTCCTGACAGTTCCTTTACTTGGTAAGCAGAGAGCACCGAGTGCTAAATAAAACTAGCCTTATGCCGTGATTTTTGTACATTTATTTCTCTCGTCACACACGCATGAAAACTTTTTCGTATAGAGTGCAAAAATATCTATATTAACACGAACATGTCGTCGAATAAACGCGAAAACATATATCACGAGAAATCTGTTGTGTTTCTGTTAACCCGGTAAGGATCAACGAGACTTATGAAAGAAAGTTCCATTATATCAAACGTGTGACAGATTGCGGCCTAGGACAGTTATCTTTTAATTGGCTCGATTGATGCGTCGCTTCTAATTATGGGTCGCGATCATATGTTATTTAAGCTAATATATGCAACTGGAGCCGGAACGATTCGAGAACGATGTAACAATTAATATAGCTTACAGCGGGAGTTCGATAAAGCCGACTCATGAGATTGCCACTCAACTCGTTTGCTTCGGGGTCTGAGTCAAAAGTGAGTCATCGTGTTTCCAACTGCTAACGAAAGCTTCCACGGCGACCTCTGACGTTGTCTTTTTAATGAATCATTCAAAAAACTATTGTATACGTCGCACAGTTAACTTATCTAGCTGGAGACAACATAACAGCAAAGGTTTGTTGCAACATGAGTCATTGGATAGAAATGTACACAAAATGTTTGACAAACATTCCAAGATTCTATGGCTAATGTCTCCACCTCTGTCATATCGTACAAGCTAAATGAGTTGAGGTTTCTTGTTGTCAGAATGGGTTACCAAGTATCTGTCCACTTATACCTCCATACACTTAAGTACTGACTTAAAATTAGTACCTATATTAATCAATCATCATAACCCATTTGTATGGTTCTACGTACGTGGACTTTCTCTACGTATTAATCAACACGAGTCTAAAATAATATATACGATTTGCAAATTAAAATACCTAAAAATGTTAGGGTGTCATTATTTCTATTCGTACATATAAATGATGAGGTAAATGCGTAAGTTCTTACGGCGGCTTCAGTTGGTGGGTTGAGTGTGGGTTGCATACAACAAATGCGTTGTCTACTCGCGGCCCGTAACAGGTGCTAAAACAGCAGGTATTTGTGAAAAATCGCGTGGCCGGTACAAAAAGCGGCTCGGCGCCGTGTCAGTGAAATCGCGCGTGTAGAAAGCAGAACTGGCGGGGGAGAAGGGGGGGGGGGGGGGGCGCACGCAGCGCGCTAATGCGACGCCGCGAGGTGGTCTCCACGCATGCTGATAGATCTTCCACAGCGGAAATTTGTTTTTCACCTCATGTGTAAACAGTTACTCGTGCTAAAGATTTAAAGCTTCTTGAAAAAATAAGTCAGGAACCTTCGAAAACTGCGTTCATGAAGAGAATTATTAATGTAAAGGAAGCACGTTATGTATCCATGTAAGAAGAGAGATATTTAGCACTCCATGCTGTCTGCCTACCTCGTAATGGAGTCGATGTAATGGTGTGGTATAAAAACCTATTTATGAACAGATTATGATTAATAATTACTTATAAGTTTCACCTATGCGTTCGTGTGGACGTATAAAATTCCATATATTCATATTTAAGAAATCGTCTATCCGTATATTGGCACAAAGTATCTCAAAATACCTGATTTCACCGCCTCCTTGGTCGAATGGTTGCAAGCGCGACCGCAGATCGGGAGATCCTGGGTTCAAATTCCGGGTCGGATACTATTGGATTTTTCTAATTTACAATTTCTAGTAGTGACTCCGAGTGTGGATTCGTGCCCGGTGTATGGCAATAGGCTCACCACCTATTCCATGGTACGGAAACGTAACTGGTGAAATGTAGGGGTGTACTGCACACCTCTGTCTACCTCTTCGGGGATTATAGGCGTAATATTACGTTTATATCTCAAAATATAAGTACCCAAACGACCGTGGATGAATGTCTCTCCGTCCGAGAATCGTTTCTAAAAATCTATTCGTAGCAGTCAATTATAATAAGGTTTAGTGCCAAACACTACAATACCACGTAACAAAAACAATACTTAAGACTTTGCTTAAGCAAATGTAACTAATTTCTTTACCAGGCCACAGTGCGCCAACAAGAAATGTGGCACCATCCCAAGGTAATAAGGCGGTACATATTGGGACATAACGCCTGGTACAAAGCACCGTGACCGACTTCTGACAGGTCGGTCATGCTCTTCTGGTACAGCAATGGTAAGGCATCGCCTGTAGGTATACCTGAAGGTATTGGATAGCTGATAGTTACTTCTGTAGTATAATCCTTTTTGTAAGTCGAACAGGAATAATTGCTCGGTCCTTAGCAATTGGGTCTCGAAGGAAGATAGCAAAATTAGATCGGAGACTGCGATTTTAATCTGTTAATATTTTAAAAACCTAGTAATATGTGTATAACAGGTATATTAATACGAACTGGTACCATTAAAGTGAGCTAAAATATTCATCTAGTTACGAAACGTAGCTCAGTTTTAACTCAGTAGGTTAAGTACTACTTGAGGCTCATCAGATCGGACATCAACAGCGTGTCAACATGAATATGAATATTAACTGAACACGTTATACCGTTGGGTTATATCAGACAAGTGTATTGTGTAATTATTTAACCTTTGGGACACTCGGATGTAACATTTCTCTGGTACCATCGAGTTTTGGAAACATACAAAAGTTTAAAGGTCGACTTGTTACGCCCAACAGTAATTTTATTAGTGTATACGATCTCTTAAATCCTGTCCTGTTCAATATTAAAACCGTTTGTTTAATGATTTAAATGCATTACAAAACGCCGTATAATTAAAGTAAGAGAGATAAAGCTATAATAACTTGGATTTATGCCTGGTGCATGGCAATAGGCTCACCACCTATTCCATAGTGGGACGTAAACGTAACTGGTGAAACATGGGAGTGTTCTACACTCCTCTGCCTATCTCTTCGGGGATAACAGGCGTGATGTTACGTTACGTTTTATTTATGTATAATTCGACGCCCTCTTAGCTTTTATGCAATTATGAACGGTAAATAATCAGCTACGGTAAGCGACTCCCAATGAATTTATTGCATGAATTTTGCGGTGCTTCGTACATGTGGTAAGCCGTGTCAGATGCTAAAAATATGTATAATCTTTTAGCTTACTAGTTCAGCCTCTCGATTGGAAATCAAACAATATAGTGGAAGATGCTTTAGTTCGTCCCAGAACACACCTACACTCAGTAGCTAGACCTTAACATTCCAGCCAGTCATTAATTACATACAACTTATTTGAAATTGAGATAATATTCCTTATAATACCACCTTAGAATGCATCTACAACAAATATAGCAATGAGTAACTAAAATACTAACAGTTTTCAGTACACTTTTACAGTAACAGTTTTGATTTCAAGAACGCTTTTATATTTAAATATTACACCTTCACAACTACTTAACACTATTATTCGACATGATGCGACTACAATTTCAAAATGCGGTTCTAATTTCAAATGTTTCATTCAGTCTATCCTCAATGCTTAATTAGCATAGACAAAGCGTCGCTCAGTGCTGCGAAGCGCGGTAAGTGTTGTGTGAACGTCAAAACAAAACATGGAACACGGAGTCACGGTCCGGTCGATACATTGCCGTGACTGAAGGCAGTAAAAGCGGCGTACAAAAAAAATAACCACCGTAGAAAAAAAGAACATTAAATTACACTGTAATAAGCCAACGGACGCCCAAACTTCGGGTGATCGACCCCGCTTGTAACGAATTTTCTAGATTTTCCACGTGGGAAATTCGCGGAAAGTGTTAAAAATTACGCGAGAACAAAGCAAGCTGCGTTTTTTGATTAAAAATATTGTCTATGAGTGTTAAGGGAAAGTGTTACCATAATTGAAGAGTAAGCGTGGACTACGTTACATGTCGAATGAATATCCAGGTCCCTTAAGGGGTGGGCATAGAGGATAATATTAGCAAGTTAAAACTGATGTAACAAGTAACTTAATAGTTTTTTTTTCAATAGTTAAAAAAAAGGATGTGGAATAAAATAGGTAAAACAAAGGAGTAGATTTTAAGCAAAGTAATATGAATTGGAAACATTTTGATTATTATTAAGGGAAATAATTTGATTTTAATCAAACCAAGAATTCATACTTCCAGCGTTCTTTAATTAATAGTTTAATAAAGCCATCAATGAAACGATAAAACCAATTCGAAATAAATTTTATTAATGCAATTTAATTAATATTCTTATAGATAAGGTTAAGATTCTAATAATACGCAGAATTATAAAATCACATTGAATATTCTAAAATTGAAATTTTAAATTCAAACATCGAGGCTAAGGGACACTCGGCGGATACGTTTTACCAATTCAAATAATCTAAATCTTAATCAAACGTCGTATTTCAGAGGTTTTTCCCGCACCACCTAAAATAATACCAGTCGCTTTTCGAGAATATTCGAGAACATTGGAAGTTATTGAAAAAGTTCATACAGTCACAGATTCAAAATTACGTATCAGGTTCCCTTCTACGTGACACACAATCGTAAGAATATTATTATAATTATATCCTAACGCCAGGTCCCTTATGAGGTAGACAGTGAATAACGAGTGCCAAATATCTCTACTTTCAGATATGTCATGCTCCGTCTAAATTTATTTATCTAACGATATCCAACCGTTACATATTACATAACTCTTAATTATTGTAAACTGTTAGAAATATTTATATATAAATAAATATAATTACGAAGTTATACAAATTTTGTTTTTTTTTATTCGGAATATTAGAAACCTTAGAACGAACTCTTTTTTAAATGACTCTTCATATTATTTTAAATTTAGAACATTTTAGAACGGGTAATTTACTGCACTAATGAAATATATTCAGCCAGTAATTTCATAAATTATGTTTCAAAATCTATATATTAATACGTGAAGCAAAAACTTTGCACCCCTTTTTACGAAAATTGCGCGGACGGAGGAGTATGAAGTTTGTCACACTTATAGTTCATATAGAGAAGGAGCGCAGAATGCTAAAATGTATG
>DWJK01006413.1:0-10490 GCA_018248815.1 Croniades pieria auraria | reverse complement strand
TCCTCACGATGTTTTCCTTCACCGTTAGCAAGTGATATTTAAATTTAAAACGCACTTTTGTAAAGAGGTGCGCGCAAGGGATTTGAACCCAGCACCCCCGGAGTGAGAGGCCGAATTTTTAACCAGTAGGCTATCACTGCTTTCACTACTCTTGAATAACAAAAAGTTATTATAGGTTTATCGGAGATGTGAAATAAGCCAGGGAGCGTGTCCTAACTCCGTTGATTCAGAAGTTATGTTCCTGAAATTTTAGATTTACACTTTTGGTTAACAAAAAATTTAATATATTATAATATCCACTTCTGCACGAGCAAAGACACAGGCAAAGGTATAGTAATTATATGTCACTACACTCATTACATTCGTTATGCAGTTGGACAACTCTTTGAGCATACTTTAGGACAGTTGGAACTCGATGCGATTCTGCGAAATGGAGAATAAAATTATATGTAAAATTATATTTTTAATGTAAAATTATATGTAAAATGTAAAATTATATTTTAAATGTAAAATTATATGTAAAATGTAAAATTATATTTTGAATGTAAAATTGTATGTAAAATGTAAAATTATATTTTAAATGTAAAATTATACGTAAAATCTAAAATTATATGTAAAATGTAATGTTTAACAGAGACTCGATTTTCATAAGAATCCGTAATTGTGACCGAACATTCTTCAACTACGCTTATATTTTAGGCCGAAATGGGACTAAAATGAAAACTTATAACTTCAGTTCAAGTTTAGTCATAACTTTATTTTGCTCTGAGGTTCTGTTTTCCTTAACTTCCTTAACTTAACTAAACTAATAAATACAAGAATTTTATATTTTTCAGAAAAACAAATCATCATCATTATCATCACCATCAGCCTATTTAAGTTCAGTGTTGAACATTTTCGCCCATAAAACCCATGCTGGGTATGCGGGTCGCGAATTCCAAAATTTTCTGTGGAATTTGAGGTTGATTTGACTTATACTTAAAATATAAATTTAAAAATTCAATTGATACCACTAAAACAGCACGAGTTTTAACCTTAAGTAAAACAATTCTGTCAGCAGATAATATTAACTGTCTACTTACAACGCCTTATGTGTCTAGGCAACAATTTTTTGGAAATGAGACGAGGGTTTTTATGGCAGTGGAGTAAAAACTATTTCAGAACACTAGTGGACCAGCTTACTAGAATATGCTTCGTATACGATTTTAACACTCACGTGTATTCACATCGCAGTAACTTCGAACGGTTTGTTTCACATAACTTTAACACAGATTGGTTTCGCTTAAATAATTATATCCATTTTTATTTCTTATATTGGACTAACAATAAAACTATTCAAATTAATTTCAAATAGCAAAAACGCCTTTTGCATTATTTCTCGATGCTCACAAAATGTAATAGAAACTTAGTAGGTACTTAAATTATCTATGAAAGTTAGCCATACAAACGAGGTAACAAAATCACACAAGATTTTAACTTCTAGTTAGTAAAAAGTAACAAGATCAATATCAAGATTTCACAAGATTCCATATTATTAAATGCCAAAGTACATATTTAGAGTAGCTTTCCTTATTATGGACATTTAATCTCTTGAAAGTAACTGAAACAAGACAGGTTTACGAAAATAAAAAGCAAGCCCAATTCGGTATTCTTTTGAGCGAAGCATGTCTAAACACCTCATTGATGAAACAAAACACGAAACAATTCCATCGAGCACCTGCCGACGCTCATATAAATGTCGATAAGATGACAGTCCATTAGTCTTAGCTGAATTAAATGAGTTGTCTTCCCACGGGCGACATTTCGTATAGCTTTGTCTGAGCTATATTATCTAAAAAGCGAGTTTGTCTCCCAAATTGATGATTTCAAAATGCATGATTCACTTGCATCTGTTTTTTATTCTATTTTTTGACAAATGCATAACTACATTTTTTTTTAAATTAAAACATTATGTAACTAAGGAAGAAAATTAAAGTTTCTCTCATGAATCCCTTAAATGTAATTAACGATCGATGTTGTATAGCCCGCAAGTAGTTGACGGTATGACAACTATCATCTCAGCTCGAACACTAATCTCCAAGGAAATTAACTGCGAGCTTAATAGCATATTTAAGGAGCCATCGCCGTTCAATTTACCCAAAATGTTAGAGAACGGCGTTTATTTAGAATACACTTAAAATAATTAAAATACTCTAAGTGTTACTTATCAAAGTCAGATCTGCAAAAAATTATGTTAAAAAGAATCACAATAACAATATCTGTCTTGTTGACTCTTTTGTCTTGTGGTCTTGTCGCGCGAAAAAGTATCCGGAGGTCCTGGGTTTAAATCTAGGTCGGGTACTACTGGATTTTTCTCATTTTTGGGTTTCTAGTGATGACTCGGAATCTCTATCTGTGCGCGGTGAATGGCAATAGGCTTACCACCTATTCCATGGGACGTAAACTTAAACGGTGAAACGTGGCAGTGCGCTACACTCCTCTCCCTTCGCAGATTACATGCGTGATGTTACGCTTTTTGGGGTAGAATATTTTTCAACAATGTTATCGGAATATTAATATTTGGAAAAAAGAACGCTTTATTGACGTAATAATATCTTGGCACGTGTTTCCGTGAAATCAGATCTGTTATGGGAAATCTATTACGCTTTGAGAAACTAATAGTTCGTTGAACTGTACGCAGTTACTCTTCGTCAGAAATAATTGATTAAATGTACAGTGGTACATAACAGAGGTCCTAATTCCTCACCCACAACACGTACGGACCACTATCGAAGAAAATTCGATTTTTATGGATGTTAGCACTGGCATCTACGTTTTTCGAAAGTAGATATTACGCCTTAGAAGTTCTAGAGTGAAAATTAATGTAGCTTAGCCTAACCCAACATTGGAGGAATAACTTTATTGACCAGGATCCCCGCAGTGCGAGGTTGAATCCTTAACCAGTCGGCTATCAGTGTCCTTAATGTATTTATGCACGCACGCACCAAAGCACGAAAGGACGCTTACACGAACGCGCGTCCGCTCGTACACATGCACGCAAGTACGCTCGCACACACGCACGCACGCACGCAGCCACGCACGCGCGCACGCAGTCACGCATGCACGCATCAATTAGCGCGTACTTTTCACAGATTTTATAGTTTGTATGAAACAACGTATTATTTGTGATAGAAGACTATCTTTTCACAGACATAATGAAAACGTGACATAATAACGGTGTTGTTACTAAATTGTAAATTTACTGCGAACCTCTAAACATAACACCTTCATCTATTGATTATCAACATTTTTAGACGAATTGCAACCAACTTCGAAAGAAAACACGTGGAAGGACATACTCGTGACACTTTCGTCTACTCATGTCTCTTTAATTGTAATCATGTGTGCTACGAGGTCACAAAACAGTTTTATGTTGAAAAAAACCTGACGTACTTTAAGTAGTTTTGCATTTTTGTTATTGTATAGTTTACAATTTGTACGGCTTGTGACCAAATTTAAGGTTATGAATGTTAACAAGTGAAGTTGTCAATTTATGTTCACGACTTAATGTTACTGTTTCAGGAAAAGTCGAGTGGGTTTATATTTAGGCGATTATATGCCGTAAAATAAATTTGTTTTACGAGTTTTCAATTCCATCAACATAATTGAATTACAGTATTCATGCCTAAAACCTATGCGAATGGTAGTTGTGGTTTGATAAAGTTAGCATAAAGACCTTTCTTGTGTTTATTTAATTGTGTAGTACACGTGTTAAAAATTTTATATTGTTAGAGTTAATAGATCTTAATCCAGATTTTTGCGTCGATTCAAAAGCACGTTTCGTTTAAACTCTTCTCAAAAGATATACGTAATGTAGTTAGCGATAGTAGTGCGAGTTCGCTAAAACGAAGCTCAAACACAGATAATAAGGGATTCCAGTAAAATGACACGTTTCTAACATTATATTTGAGCCAAGGCATGAGCGCTAAGAACACAATGGGTTAAAACAACTTAATTCGACTGCGTTGTTCGTCTAGCTTTTAGAAACGCGACTGTGTAGAAGGATCCAGGTTCGATCCCTGGTTAAGGTATTATTGGGTCTTTTGCCCAACGGTGACCAGGTCTTTTAATTTTGCCTAAGCAGACTGCGCTATGCAGCGATCAGCCGGTACCTCCTTATGTACAAGTTATTATGGAAGGGTTAACTTCAGTTATTTAATTATATATGCACATATCCTTCTATGTGACTGTATGCCACCGAACTTTCCTTACGAGATACACACAAACACAATGTTAAACGTGTGAAAAAATTCGCGTGAAAAAATTCTTCCACGCGTGAAAAAATTCCTTCACAGGAAGCAACACATTGTTAACCCTTCCAAATGTCTAAAGGCGACGGTGACCACTTACCGTCACGTGGGCCGCCTGTTTGTTTGCCTTTTAATATAAAAAAATACAAGTTTACCTAGAACGGTATTTATTAATTCTGGCCATCTTGTATCTCAAGATGTTTTTAAAACTGCATTTCGAAGACTGTTGTTTTAAAATATACTTGAATCGAGTTAGCTGATAAAGCTATTATTATTACCAACAAATTCGTTTTACCAACATTTTAGCTCCCAATGTTTCTCATAATCCTGACCCTCTTTTTAACAATCAAGTAAAATCATTAAACGGTTCATAGAATTCATGCCTAATGAAATCTGACAGTTGGTCCAAATTTAACATAAATAACTATTGCTTAAATGAATTTGTTTTAGTGGAACTATATTTAACGCTAAAAACTCTACCCATGTAAAACTAAAAACATCCTTACTTTAACGTCAATACTTTAATTACAACACTATGTAAACGGCTGTTACAAATTTTCCCTTTCTCCTCCGATTCCCGGAAATATTATAGAGATATCAGTGGAAAATAATGTCATGAGCAAAACAAATCCATAGTTTACTGAAATGTGACTTCCTGTTGATAACTAACGAGAGAGATCATATTTCAGAAACGACTCCTATTTGTTTTTTCTAAGACTATTATTACTTATTATATCTGTGGAGGATGTTTTTCATATCTTCGCATTGTAGTGGAATAATATCGTCGGTATTATTTATATATAAATAAAAAGGTAGAGCCGAAATATGTGTCCGTCGATTCAACCTAAGCGCTGAACGAGTTTGGATATAATTACTTTGATATCATCATCATCATCATCAGCCCGCTCCCGTCCACTGCTGGACACATAGGCCTCTCCACTGACACGCCACTGAGCTCGATATTCCGCTCTTCGCATCCAACCACTGTCAGCCACTTTGCGTATATCGTCACTTCAACTAGCTGGAGGGCGTCCCACGCTACGTTTGCCAAGTCGCGATCTCCAATCCAGTACACGTCTGCTCCAGCGGCTATCTGTTCTGCGACAGATGTGACCAGCCCACTGCCACTTTAGCTTGCTAATCCTTTGGGCTATGTCAATAACTTTGGTCATTAATTTATTATATAGTCATTATATTATGCTATTTATACGAATCTATAAAGTAAATTTATCACATGATTAAACCATTGAAAGTGGTCTATTATGTTCAATGAATTATCTACAAAACGTCTGAACAATAAAACTCTTAACACTATTGCAGTAAAATCTTTCACATTACTAGCTTCCCTTCAGAATTCTGAAACAAAATGAACACATACACGCTGACAACTAACATTTGTGTATCCTAAAGACGAATAGATATATTCAATTATTCCACATGATTAAAAATGTATGTCGGAGTCTTCGACGCGACCTCGCTGCAAGCGGCGGGAGCTTCTGAGGAAGGACCTCATACAGGTCCGAAATTAGTCGGGCCATCCCGAAAAACGTACGTGAGTTAAGCCGGTACATTTTTAATATTGTGTATAAATACTCACGAAACATTTGATAGTAAAAGAAATTAATTATTTTATTCAAATTTGATTGAAATAATTAAATATACTGAAAAAAATGCTTTCGATACTTGTAATAGTTATTATAAAGCAAATTTTATCTGTTAGGAAAAGCTGATCAAAATGACATTTTAAAAATATTTAGCTACAAAATATGAAATTAAAACGTTATAATGATTTACAGCCATTCAATGAACATGAGCCCCTCATTACTGAGCGCTAATGATGTACGTCAAAAGATTTCTCTATAATGACATAATATTATGTTTTAAACGTTGCGTTACAACAATATCCATATAGGTATCTATCTATATATATATGTAATAAAACTGTAACTGATCGCTGTCTGTACATGGCAAATATATTTAAAAATTCATAATGGGGTGCATTTAAATACGCGAAAGAACCCAAAACAATGTTTTTCCTTTTGTCTGTATGTCCGTAAGTTTGTGCACGTTAATCTCAGAAACGGCTTATCCGATTTGAATGCAGTTTTTAGGACTAAATTGTGATGGGCTTCACTTAACATTTAGTGTTTTCTTCATTTAAATCGATTAACAAATAAAGAAGTTATGTCAATTTATTTTTTCAAAACTCACGAAATCTAGGCGAACGTAGTCGTGGGCACAGCTAGTAAGTAATATAAATATGTATAGGTATAATATTATATATCAGGTTATCATAACATAGGCTTTCTTCAGCCCTTCTTCAGAAACTGACCGCTACGTGTGGATGAGATATTAATAACTCAGGTTTATCTGCCGAAGAATTGGTAAGCGGTGGAGTAATCGGTTTCTGGCATGGGGATCATGGCGCGAGAAACCTGATGTACAGCGCCTCCTGCCTTGGTGGTATAGTAGAAACTACATGCGGCACGGCGTAGACTGGGCGCGATGGCTCGTATTGGGGTTGAGTTTTATCCAGCTGTTAAGTACGTGATGATAATGATGCTGATCCCGGACAGTTGAGATAATTGTGGTGGATTCAATTCCATTATGAGAAACAAGATTGGTTGTTCTACGTCTATGTGGAAAATGTATTTGGAAACTTCTTATATACGTACATACATATATACATCAGTTTTATAGTTTTGCATAGAAAAGACTCGGTAAATTATCGATAGTTATATTTAGTTTGTATTAAGAATTGTATCGTTATTACATATCAGTCATGACAATATCAGTTTGTTCATTAGATACCATGAACGTTCTTAACATCACAGATTTTTACCACAGGACGTCCAGACGTACCGCAGTCCACCATCCGCATCTGGTAGAGACTCCTATAAGCCGGACAAAGCGATTCGCTAAATCGTTTTTGCTACAAACTGCGAAGGAATGGAACTCTCTGCCGGCGTCCATCGTTCCCGACTCGTATAACCTGAAATTGTTCAAAAGAGTGAATAGGAACTCTCGAGGCGAGGGTGCTACATCCTAGGCTGCATCTCGCTTTCCATCAGGTGGGACTGCAGCCAAACGCGAGTCTATTTCTACATAAAAAAAACTTTATAGCAGTCTCTTTGCACTATCTCTCGACGTAATCTTTAAGTAAATCGTATCGATGTCTGAGACTTTCTTGGTAGTAAAAGTTAGCAAAGACCGCGAGCTACTCGTACTTAATTATTCACCGCCTAAGCATAGCTACATGCACGTAGACGATGTCTACGAGCAGGTTCAGCTCGGATTTTTCTTCACTTCGGTGGAATACATCATACATTTTCAACAAGTGTAATGTTTTCAAGTAAAGTAGATAGCAAGAGTATGAAACCGACCAGCGTCTGACCGTTACTCCGACTAAAAGCAATTTAAAGTTGTAATAAAATCTGGCTTGAGATATCATCTAAGAAAATTAAAAACTAGAAATAGCAACTCTATCAAGTGGATTCTCAAGGACTGAACTTTGTCTTTATTATCTAAAGCCGCTCCCCTACGGCAATTTTGAGCATTTTTCAGATGATATCATAATAGGCGACGCTAGTAAAGTTGGGGGTTACCTCGATAATGTTGTTACTTTAAAGCAGGTATATGTTTTATTCTAATTCTTCAGTTATGATGATTTCAAAAGATAACATTAAGCAGTTATTGTATATAAATATACATATAGTATATGCATGGTTATATTTAGATATAAATGTACGTAACCTCATCACACGTGTAATCCCTGAATAGTTAGGCAGAGGAGGGTAGTACAGTCCCACATTTCAGCAGGTACGTTTACGTCCCATGGTGGTGAGCCTATCGCCAGACACCGGGCACGAATCCGTATTCGCGTGTACCACAACCCTTCACAATGTCTTCCAATCGTCGATTAGTAGTAAATTTCACGTGCTTTTACTTAAAGAGAACATTGCTTAAAAAGAACTTAATTCGGAATTTAATAAAATTTTGTATGACTTGGATCAAATAAATTAGGGTCATTGTAGAGGTGACAAAAAAACCAAATTCCAATATTTTTTTTAAATTAATAATTGCAATTTTAAGTTATTATTAAATTATTTGAATTAACGTTGATTAATTATCATAAATGACATAATTAAGAATACAATTACTGTGGCCATGTAGATGTTTACTTACGATTGACTATTTGGGGTGTTTGAACTTGTGTGCGTAAGAGTTGGTGTGCCCGTAAATATTTCTGTACAAAACATTACATTACGTACATTTCCACATCTGACTGGCGCGATGGTCCAGCGGTTAGTGAGTATGACTGCTAACGGTCGTGCGTTCGAGTTCTACCCAGGATGTGTGTGAGGACCACAAGTATTTGTTCTGTGTTTGGGTTGTCACAACACCGACTCTTTACGAGCTTACTTTTGAATCAGATAGACATATGTGGAGATATCGCTGGATATTTATTAACTTGTGTCATAAAATTAATATGTCCGACAATAAAACAGATATTATTGTTCTATTTTATATCTATCCTCAAATCGATTCTCGTTATTCGATGTCCGTGGAACAAGTTCCGATATAAACTTGGCGCCTGCACGTCGTTCTTGAAACATTCCGGATAGTAAGATAGTGGTACGTGCATGGAATAGCAAGCCCGGGTGCTGGTTATTTACCACTAAAACGAACAATATAATTTAAAACTTAACTAATATTTTTGTTTCGCGACGGTTTCAGTTGAAAAATTTCTCACTTTTGAACACTTGATAGAGAATTTTCTCATCTCACGTCTTCATAAGTTTTCAATTTAGGAAGAATTCGATTTTTTCAGTAGTAAGATAAATATAACTGTTGTAAGTATAACTATTTCGATTTACTAAGTCAATGTGCCACATAAAATAGTGACACTAAATGTGACTAATTGCTAATATAGTTGATATTTTACGATGTGTTCGTTTTAACTGAACATTTGTTTATGCTTAGGAAGAGACTTGCAAGTTTCTATTTAAACAAATTCGGGTCTGTACGAACGTTTCGCAACAAACCAGATGGTTTTTCGTTACGTGCATGGAATAATAAGGGTGCTCTACACCAATTGATATTTGAAAAAGATTATCTATATCTTTTACCTATTATCTGTATTTATATCTGTACAAGTAAAATCCAAATTTTGAATGTTTGCTAAAATTTAAATCAATAAATTGTTACTTTTTAATTTAAAATTGGTAAAAATTCCTTGACAAATTTAAGAGGATCGCCATTTTTAGTCAATTACACTTCACTTGTAAAACCTAACGTAATACCATTGAATTTAAATTTCCCTACTAGAACGTATCCAATCAGCTGTTATATTTAAAGACTAGCCAACAGTACGAAACTTTACAAAAGCCATACAGCAGAACGTTTTGAATGGAGCCGAACCCAACCCAACCCAACCCAATAGATATTAAAGTCGCAGATGTAGTGACATGAAATCAAAAAGGTAATTTTGGTTTTTAAAAAGCGTCATAGTAATAAATTACTCGCAGCTAAGTGGACGGATGTATACTGTTTTTCAAAACATCTTTACCGATTATATAGTATGTGGGGTACCGTTGGAATTTTTGTTATATCTAATAAAATTCACAAGTTACATAACAAACTAGTATTTGTCGTTAACTGCATCGTTGGTCGAGTGGTTGCAAGTGCGACTGCCGATCGGGAGGTGCTGGTTTCTAATCCCGGGTCGGGTACTATTGGATTTTTCTGATTTAGAAATTATAGTAGTGACTCGGAGTCTGGATCTGTGCCCAGTGAATGGCAATAGACTCACCACTTGTTCCATGAAACGTAAACGTAACTGGTGAAACGCGGGAGCGTACTACACTCCTCTGCTTACCCCTTCGGGGACTACAGGCGTGATGTTACGTTACTTGTCGTAAATAAGTGCCATGGAAAATATGGCTTCTGATTATTATAATAAAATTCCTTTGTCAGTGTTCCATTAGAAAGCAATACAATATTTTGGTAGCGGAAGTACTATTTCAAATGTTATGATTAAATGCATTGCTGAACTACAAATATAATGTCAGTTTTTACACTTTCCTATAAGTGTATCATACTTTACGTTAAACAAACGTAACATTCGTAACATCACGCCTGTTATCCCCGAAGAGGTAGGCAGAGGAGTGTAGAACACTCCCACGTTTCATCAGTTACGTT
>DWJK01006412.1:0-10491 GCA_018248815.1 Croniades pieria auraria | reverse complement strand
GTGACGATATACGCTAAGTGGCTGGCAGTGGTTGGATGCGAAGAGCAGAAGATCGAGCTCAGTGGCGTACTATAGGAAAGGCCTATGTCCAGCATTGGACAGAAGTAGGCTGATGGTGATGATGATGATTTGAGTGATTAATATTTCCCGACATCATTGTCACCGTTGAGACAGACACACAGTCGTTATGTTTATACAACTACCCGAAGACAGAAGCGTGTTTAAGCTTCGCTATTTTATTCAAGCGATTTTCTGAAACTTCCACTGTCAAACTTGTAGACCATTTACCTTCTATCGTAACTTGGCAGCAGTTTTGTTTCTCAAAAAAAACTAAATTGTAGCAGTACTCCAGCAACAATAGAAGCTGCATTAAAGAACTGTATGTTACGGATTAAGAGAATTATTTTAATAGTGGTAACAATTTGTAAATATGTTGAAAAAGTGAACATCTACAAGTTGAAAATGGTTAAATACTGCGAGTTATTTTTAAGCGCTTAAAGTATTTTAAAATTGTATGCAGAATTCAGTGCGTTACTATTAATGTTACTTCAGAATTCAGTGCGCATCAAAATGCACCGAAGCTTTAATTATGCAAGCCTAGTCTTTATTTGGTTGACCAGTTTCGATATCTTGATTAGTTTAGATATATTTAGTTGTTGTGGTGAGAATGAAAATGCTATGACATATTGATAAAACGTTACTTTCATATCTGAAATATTAAGAGTTTGTATACCATAACATTATGGGACGTTTTACTTTTTCATTTTAGTTGATGACATCATAGTTTTTGACACAATCTTCAACATGAAATAAGTATGAGCGATAATAAATTAGAAATTCTGTATATACACCACGTGATCAATTTACCTAAAGTTGTTCTCAAAAATAGATTTACATGGAAAATATAGTCATAATGGTAAATTAATTGTATTCAACGCGATCCATACTTAAATTTACTTCTCATTTGTTTGTTGTTTAAAACATCCTTCACACGTCCGTCTATAGTACAAAGGAAGTGTCAAAAATACAGCACAAAGCGTTATCCGTTTTAAAATTAAACTCATTATAGCCCGACGTCGCGTTAAAATTTCCATCGAGTGCGTCTCAAAGCGCTCGTTGCGCCGTAACGGCGTTGCGAACGGTATTTTCGCGAAAATGCGTCCTGGAATAACGGGATATCTGGATCAGTATAGTTATCGGCTGTGGAATATTCTAGCAGTATCGACTTCATAGTAGTAACGATATAAATAGTAAACACGCGAACCAGCGGATTTTTGGCAAATCGTCAAGGTAATGATGATAGCGATGATGATATTAAAATTGGTTTAATATTTCTGTATTGCGGTTGAAGTTAAGTTGAATATTTGGTAATAAAAGAATTATGACGTGAGACACGTTTCTAAGATTACAATGTACATACATAATACTACAATAACGGGGTATCCATTTGTAGCATTGGCGCATAAATAATAAACGGTATGTGCGATATAAAAGATACGGACCCATGAATAGGGACGGACAGATGGCGGAACAATATCGCAATATGAGGACAAGAGGCCGGAGGACGTGTAAACAGATGTATTGTTATGGAAATAGATGTGTCATAAGTTGTGATGAGATGTTGCCGATACAGTGATACATTATCGTTCTTTTTTGCAAAGTGAATTGAAAGGGAGCGAAAACCAATGTTTCAAATTCATAACACAGTAGTTCTGACAAAGCTTCGACACGAAATCGATGTCATGCTGTCATTAATTGTACATCATCGATAGATTAATGGACGGAAACTATTTATAAATAGAAATGGAATAAATGACGAATAACAAGAAATTGAAAACGTAAAAATATACAATAAACTTGTACATAGAGATACCCGTAGTTAATATTTATTAATGTAGATGAAAACGATATAAGCTTAATGTACGCTCCGAGCTATTGAAGGTACACTAATTTATAGAGAGCGATAAATTAATGAGGCCACAATAAAGCTACCCACGGACCTAATTGTAGCAACATGCCTAACGGTAATGAATGGTGCAATTCACATTGACAGAGATACCGCGGCCATCCGCAGGTGCCCGTCGGAGATTGATAGTGTACAGAAATCGAATTCCAAATACTGGCTCAATTCGATAACAAAGGAGCACCACACGGACTGCTAACGGCCACGGCAGCGGCTACGAGAGTATGCACGCGGCGGCCTAAGGACACGGGCGAAGCGATTTATTTTGGTGATGGCAGGGGAATTAGGCTATAACAGCTCAGCTGTGTTCTGTTTAGCAGCTGACTTCTTACCATACGATAAAATACAGCATAATTTAGTGGACGATAAACATAAAAACGTATTTTATATACGAGGCCTTATCGCTCAAGTAGCGATTTCATCCAGAAACTAGCATGGGTTCCAGGATATCAATTCAAGAAAGCGAGTAGTGCTGTTCAGAATTTAGTAAGTTGAGATTAAGAAATAAAAAACAAAGATAACAACGTATAAGCTGTATAGAACGTAGCAATGTTTACTTGAGATACATAAAATATACCTAATACTTGACCGGATTTTTTAACGAATTCGAAATACCAATGATTTTATTATCCATCCTAGATACCGTTAAATTCCCAACTGAATTTAAAGAACTAATTGTGATGAAATACCTTGACTAAGGCATATTAAACTTTCTCTTCAATTTTCCTAACACAGTGTGATTTAATTAAAATCTAATCCAGATGTGTGTTATAAATCTATGAAGTGTATGATATATTCAGCTCTATGTCTCGTCGTCACTCATGACTTGAACCCATGCAGTTAGGGAGTGTCGCTTTAACGCCACAGCGCTTTGTGGGATAATTAAACGGTGCCGACAAAATGACCCCGGTTTGATTTGAGCAGGAAACTCCATGTATCAGGAATAGCCTTTATCTACTGGGCTCTATCGAGAGGGGTTTAAATTCATATTCTATTAGAACCGTCATAGACTTATAGCTTTAAAAGCAGCGCTCTATTTTTAAGGCTAGAAATTTGACGGTGATCACGGGATTGGGGTTTCGTTAAAAGTTTTGTAAAGTTAATTGAATATTTAAAAATAATTTTTATTCAAATTTATGAAGTTTCCATCTAGTTTATACTTATATTCTCTACAATAAAAAAGCTCAAATCAACTGCAATGCATAAAAATTTTGTTTAACAATGCATAAAAATGATTTACAGACATTTACCTTTTTTTTAAATTTATTGTGATTATTTTTGTGATATGAAAAAGCAAAAAAATTCTTATTTTTTATCATTAACTCGTCTTATATCCTATAGTCATTAATTGAATCTCAGATGCTAAAACTCCGAACATTTTCTTTCAGATTATCTGGACTTGTTTACGTTTTGCAAAGTACGAAGCATGGGGCTATGCGGCATCTCCATTTTTAAAAGAATATGCTGAATTTAGAATAACAAGCCCCTTACGTTCTTGAGAAATAACAATATGAATATTGTATGTACGTATGTACGTATCTGGTGTAGGGGCGGTAGCTCGTGGATGTTTTCATAGCAAACTACTGAACGAAATGTAAACATCAGGGAAACGATTTTTTGCTACTCAGGACAGCTCAGCGCAGATTTCTCGTCTACTTTTTGTTTTTATCAGATACCGTAAAGAAATACTTTACAGTATACAAAAAGTGACTCTTCTCATTGGTGAAGTAGGTTTTCTTAATTTGCACCCAAATTGGCAGGTGTCACGGTTTTTCAAAATATTACATTCGAAGTTTAGTCAATAAAATCAGTTGCCTCTGTGTAGATGACAATTATTCCTTCATATTTATGGGCAACTTCAAATTTTAAAAAGCAGTTATGGAGAGGACTTTGTATATATTTTATGTGTAGCGGAATCGGTAGTGCGTCTTTTTATACCATTATATGCAGCTTTAGTTCAACTTTTGCGTTCTTGTTAGAAGGCTATATTTCAGTGGGCAACGCCAACAACATGTATGTCAGTACTAATTTTAGGTACATTAGAACTACTCTGATCAGTAGTCAGAAGTTCTAAACAGCAATGGTTCCTGATACCTATATGACCTTCAGCATCTGTTGCTGCTTCTGTATCAAAGTATCTTGCAATGAAATCAACTAAACGTAGCTAATTTAAAAATTTAGGTGAGTTTTATTGTTCACCTATTCGATTTATTAATACAACCTTTAATAGAACGTGAACCATATTTAGAAAATTTCTCTGTACTTAATACTCTTATTGAGATTGGTCTATAGATGTCATGCCCTTAAAGAAACCTCCCTCCTTAGTGATATATTTTCTCGATTTTATTTACTAATGCTCGTGGAAAGGTAATTCTGTCTTGATACTCGAACTAGATGGTCGCATTACTATGTAATCGGCTTTCCTGTCAGTTAACATTCACTATCAATATCTATTCTGATGTATTATAACGACTTACAATTTTAAATATTTTTCTTGTTACCATTCTGCGAGCAAAAAAGCTACAGGTATGAGATATCATCAGTGTATGTTGAATTTGTACATCAAAAAGGAACTTTATTTACATGGGATTACAGTCCATTTTCCTTTTTATATACAAAGGGTAAAAGGTTTCACTATCTGTACGAATCTCCTTGACTGAGGACTTATTTGCTTTTTCACACAAATACGGAGAAGTCAAAGGGAGTAGGCAAAACTTTTATGTTTTTCCTATGTTATTTATCTTGTGATGTGCACCATCCCGTCATAACTTTTGTTTTACAAGATGTGTAAGAATTTCAGGTTATTTTATCTGTAATACATTTTCGTTTATACGTTCGGGCCTGTATGGTAATTCTCCTTAAGTAAGTCGAAATGCTTCATAAAAGTGTGGATCTCGTGAGGTTGTTGTGGAATTTGATTCAAATTCTTAATAGTTGCTATGGCTAGTACTATTTTGGATTTTGGACGGTAACACGCGATCACGACGACGCCTACAGATAAAATGCTATACAATGATAACTAGTTTTGAAGAGTTAAATAACACCTAAAATAAAATCATGGTATCTAGAATATCTGATTATTGATCGTTTGGCGTGTAAGAAAGCAGAAATATCCAAAATGAATGACAATATAACGTAAGTAAGTATTATATAAGTCTGTGATAGCCTAGTGGTTAAGAATTCAGCCTCTCACTCCGGGGGTGCTGGGTTCAAAGCCATGACGCGCATCTCTTTACCAAAGTGCGTTTTAAGTTTAAATATCACTTGCTAACGGTGAAGGAAAACATCGTGAGGAAAACTGCACACCTAAGAATTTCTAAAAATAAATAATAAATGTTTGTAAGGTGTGTGAAGTCCACCAACCGGCACTTGGCCAGCGTGGCAGACTATGGCCTTAACTCTCTTAATGTGACAGGAGACCCATATTCCATAAGTGGAATGATAAATGGGTCGATTATTATCATTATTATTTGTTATATATATTATATCAGAGCACATATTTACTAGTGGGTCTTGGTTCAAGGGTTTTTAAGGTATTAAAAATTTCTCATTTTGACTTTAGAAAGGTTAGTTCTAAGCGTTACAAAAAACTTAAAGAGTATATTTGCATGTGACATTGTAAACAAAACAGAATTTAGAAAGCTGGTATATACCAAACGGTAACGAAGTTTCTGTAAATGTTTGTAACAATATGTCACAGTCACATGCGAAAATGTGTGTGTATGTAAGAGGTTAATTCCGTATATAGTGTGTAGCATTTGAAATAAGAGTAAGAGAATCAGTCTAAATCTTCTTTTTGTACATTTCATCCATACAACTCCAATTATCATTTGTATGTATATGCCTCACAAAAAATCTAACGAAACCTTTTAAGCGTCCATTTTCAAATATCTTCCGTGGTAATTTACTTAAATATATGTCATTCGTATTATAATCACATGATAACAATAAATCGATGAGGGTAGGCAGATGCGATACAGTGTGTGTTTGTATCATAATATATGCGTAGTCACGGTACTGATATTCCACTTTAAATGCTTTAACAAGCATTCGCGGCATCTGTGCAGGCAAAAATAAGCGTTATAGCAATGAGGATAAGGTTGGAGGTGACTGCAAAATGTATGTTGCCGCACGGTAGCTGCATTGCCACATTCGACAACGACACTGGCTTTTCAATATGGCACAATGCTATAATTATTGGAGCAACCTCCTGTGGAAAGTTTTTCGTTTTACGTAAAAGGTATTTATTGTAAGCGTTCGTTTAAAGCGGTGTCACTGCGGACGTTGTTCAATGGGACTTGGTAATGAAATGACCACAAATGAATATTTACTGGTAGCTCCATGTGATGAGCAGCACTTGATATATTTTTGAGTATTATTAGGTGACTGCTGAAGTACACAATAAGTTTTTAATTGTTACATTTAACTTCTGTGGCTGTTGTAGATATTTTTCACAATACCTAATTTTAGTTCAAAATATAGTCATTCCATCGACATTCATTATTGAGGCTTACTCAAAGTCCATACGTCATTCTGGGTGTCTGGTGCCAGCGGATTCTATCGACTACCTTAAATTAGACCACAAAAGAGCAAGTAACGCGTTTAAATCTTTGCCTTCTTTATCTTTCTCGAATTAGTCTTTTAACTTGCTATGAGCCACTAAGCACGAAGATGCCTTTAAAACAGAAATCTTATGAGCCTGCTACAAAACCTACATCCAATGCTAAATATATACATACTTTACAATTTTTCAACTTCTAATTAAAAGGAGATCTAGATGTTTACTCCATATCATCACCAGATGGACCGACGGTAACACATCCACTTTATTCCGCGAAAAATAAATCTTTTCCATATTTCCAAAAAACAGGTTTGATAGCTGATACCTGACGCGCAGAGGGTTGTTTTTATGAGCGCTTTCAATCCCGAATCAGGTGATATACGAGCAAGATTTAAAAGTGTAGCAAGAAGAGTTATAAAAGGGAATACGACAGTGCGAGAACGTTAACTACAGTGATAGCGGTCTACCGCCATAGCTTTCTCCTTGGATCCCTGCGCTCCTTCAGATCTTAAATTTTCTGATACCCTTTTGTTAAAGTCTTGTACTAGTCCATTGCTGGGACCAGGTCCCTCCGGTAACCATGGAAATCCTTTCTAGAAGATTTAGTCTAATATGGAATAGTGAACAAGAAATATTAAAATCAAGAAAAATAAAAAAAATTGGTTTCACACATTTTTTTTTTTTCAATATTTCTTAAATGGTTAAATATTGTTGAAATATTTAAAGACCTTGTTTCGGCATGTTTCGTACTTGGAGTTGGTACAAGTTGAAGCCGTTATTTCTTCATACGTAAATCAAGAGTCAACCCCTATAAATATTCCCAAACGACTCTGTAATGCTGGGGATTAACTGCAGATCATTGAATATCCCTTAATGCTTCCATTTTCAGGACATATAGAAAAGATTAACCCTAATGGCCCAGATTATCTGATTTCACCTATGCCGTCATGTTCTTGATCAAAAAGACCATTGAATTTACTTGATTCATGCCCGATTTTAATCTCATCTAAACACGCGACATAAGTTGATTTAGAAAGATTTATTAATTTCTTCAAAGTTAACGAAAAATAAGTTTGTTTGACATTTTTTAGAAAAAACTTGCGTTTTGAGACTGAATATCGCTTGTGCTAGAGGTGGAAGAAGAGGTCATGAGGAAACCTTAGAATTTTCCGTAACATACTCTAAGTGTGAAATCTGCCAACTAGCAGCATTGTAGACTATGGCCTTAAATCTTTTAATTCTGAGGAGGGACCCGTTTTCAACTCTGAAGAGATAAAAGGATTGATATTAATGAGTAGGAACAGAAGTATCTAAATATTTACAACTATTTTACATTTATGTATTGATTATAATTATTATGAATACCTTATTTATATTTATGAAAATTCTCAAACAAAATTACACAATCTGAAAGCATCCGCGAAATATTTCGCTCATTCATATATAGATTTTTTTGCCATATTATTTATTTATCGTCATCAAAAATACCTCTTATTTATTTAAAAAGTTTTAATTAATACGTAGCGAAATACTATTTCGATTTATTTATTTTTAAAGTAACGTGAACCACGACATAATTTAAAAATGTTCGTTCCTCTTTGCTGTTTTGTTATTTGCACGAGAGTTTTCGGAGCAGCTTCTGAAATAGTGAAGGGTTCTCCCGGAGGAAGCGCAGTATCAACATACATTAATACAGGATCTGTTCTTCAAAGGATCTAATTTGTAGTTGGTCATTTAAAATTAAAATAAACTACGTAAAACTAGGTGACATTTATCTTTTCATCAGCTTTTCTATCAAGACATCTGATGCGACAAATTTAGGTAACATTTCTGTTCATGAATAGAACAAAATGTTAAAGAGCTATATAAATTAAGAGCTAACTATACCTAGTAGTATTTTATTGTAGATATGTCAACAGTCAAAACTGGGAATCTCTAAACTACTATCTAGGAATTTGTTTCTATTTCATCTCCGTATCATTATCACAGATAATTTATGTAACATATCTTTGTAACAAGATGCCATACTACTCACTACTACTTCGATAATACTTAAACTCCACGGTTGTGTTTCAACTCAAGTCCTTTTCTGTTTTGGCGGTGCGACTGTGGAATGCTTTGCCACTGAACATTCGACGTGCGACGACCATTAACTCCTTTAAACGGTTAGATAAGGATTATTATCTTAGCCTATAGTTATATATTTATTATCATTACATATTTATTCTTAATATTTGTTATAACTATTGTGTATTATAATTATTTTTATTATTTATCCTGTATAGTATTTATTTTCGTACACCCCTGTCCCGTATCCGATTTCTGCTGTTACTGATTCCTACCCTAAGTTTGTCTGGTAGAGACGATAAGACCGCCTTTTGTGTGGCTTTGAACATTTTTACTGCCACTGTTGTGTTGTCTTGATGTACAATAAAGAATATTTGTATTGTATTGTATTGTACATTATAAATACAAGATATATTGTCAGTAGAACAATAAAAAGCATTTCAATTAGTGAATAATAATCCTCAATAGCATACATATAATCAATTTGCAGATTTATTGCAGTTTTTTCTCGACCCTTTTATCATTTCACTGTTGGAACACGGGGCTATGCTGAGGACAGTTTTAATTAAGATCAAGGAGTCTGCCACGCTGGCCAAGTGCGCGTTCGCAGACTTTACGCGCCTTAAAGATTTTTTTAAATACTTTCAGTCCTATAATTATTTATTGAATTAAATTTCTATTAAATTTCTTTCCATTTAATTTAATTTATATTTAATTTCTATGTCATTTTCTATTTAATTTGTTTCTGTAGCGCTTACATTGAGCGAATTTTATTAATATCAGTAGTCTGCATGTTGTGCCAGGTCACAGTCGATCTATGTATTAAATTTCATCGAAATCTGTTCAGCCGTGTCAACTTGAAATAGAAACCAACAAACTTTCGAATTATATAATAGCAGTTAGATTAAGTTATCAACAATAAACCTATTTCAGTTTAAACTAAATAATAAAAAAAATAGTGATGTGAGTGCCATATAAGTGTGTGCAAATTAAATGTGTGTGTTTGTAAATGTACAACAGAATCGATTTACAAAAATCGATTTTGCGAATCGTTGCGTACATGAGCATGTTTGTTGGTGTAGTGAATGAATAGTTCCGAGGTTGAGTCAGTGCTGCCGTCAGCTGAATTAGTACCGAGTGGTCATGAACCAGCCGGCAGTCCCAACCGATTATCGCGGCAAGACGCTCCGGCGACAGGAGCGATCTTACGGGACCGCTCGCGAGATTTTAAATCAAAATCTTTAATAACACGAACTCTAGTATCGTAAAATAAATGTAACATATATAAAAACTTCAAAGTGCTAATCCCGCTGATATTGTGTTCGAATGATATATCTAGTGTTCTAGACTGTGTTTTAAGCTAAGTTGTTTAGCTGGATGTTGTCAGACACCAATGTTTTGTTCTGAAATGTGTTAAGGGATTTTAATATTTACTTATATGAAAAAGGTTTACGTTATTTTAAATATCTTAAGAATTATATAGGCACTGATAATTATCAATCCTCTTATCATACCAGTTTTGGACACGAATCTCTTCTAGGAAGTAGACTTAAACCTAGGTTTACACCATACTTTACGAAGCTGATCACTTATGGGTTGAAAATACACACATTACTTCACAGTTTAAATTTAAAGAATAATATGGGAAAATCGCGAACGCGCAGGTTTTTAAATATGTTTTACATTACCGTAATTTCGAGTGACATTTATTATAATTTTAGGTTATATTTGCCCTGAAATAGCAGGACTGCGGTCCTATCATGTCTATTAGGAGGCAAAATGAAGTAGGTCTATATAAAAAAAAACCGTTAAATCTTGCCATAATCGAACCTCATGTTATTGTCATAAAAATTATATCGTTTTTTCGCTTAACACATGAAACCAATTACATTAATGTATG
>DWJK01006411.1:0-10491 GCA_018248815.1 Croniades pieria auraria | reverse complement strand
GTACTATTGGATTTTTCTAATTTAGAATTTCTAATAGTGACTCAGAGTCTGGAATTGTGCCCGGTGTATGACAATAGGCTCACCATCTGTTCCATGGAACCCAAACGTAACTGGTGAAACGTGGGCGTGTACATACTACACTCCTCTGCCTACCTCTTCGGGGATTACAGGCGTGACGCCTCGATAATATTTTTTTCTACAAAACTTGTTTTATTTATTTATTTAAGACTGCTTTTATTAACATGTTTTAAAAATCATTTTTTTACGAAAACCCAAAGAATATGACGCATTGATAAGATCTCACGTCGTCGAAGCGCCGTCACAAATAGGACATCTCTCTATCTCGGGATGTGTTATATCAGATAAGGGCAGTTCACACATCCTATCTGCCCACTTGTTCACAATCGCGCAGTATATCAACATGTCGTTATTGTCAGAGCTATGACAGCTCTGGATATGTGAAATGTTTGTTTAGATATTGCAGGTGTGTTGCTATCAAACATGTACGCGTGTAATATGTCAATATTAGCTTTTCAACTCTCTGTACTCTATATACAAGACGAACTCTGTACACTCTAGAGACGATATATTCATTATCCTACTGATACTCTATAAAATCTACGAACTCTAGACACTCTATATTCTCCAGGCACTCTATACACTCCAGGCACTATACTTATTCCAGGCATTCTATATACTCCAGGCACTGTATATACTCTAGGCACTCTATATACTCTAGGCACTCTATATACTCCAGGCACTATGTATACTCCAGGCACTCTATATACTCCAGGCACTATATACTCCAGGCATTCTATATACTCCAGGCATTCTATATACTCTAGGCACTCTATATACTCTGGGCACTCTATTTACTCCGGGCACTCTATATACTCCGGGCACTCTATATACTTCGGGCACTCTATATACTCCGGGCACTCTATATACTCCGGGCACTCTATATACTCTATAGGCACTCTATAAAGTGTATTACAATGTAGAAGTTATATTTTTACATGTCTAATATAAAGTTCACCTTGCATAAAACAACTTTCAATGAGCCAGGCGGTCGGTACGGGTCGGTAAGATCCGTTCGTTTCAGAAACTGGTGCCATTCAGAACGAAATATGAGGTCTTGCGATGTCGATAAGCGCTAATAACACGTTTCTCTCGATACATGAAGCGTTTCCTGGAAAGAATTACATTCAGTGAGGCAACATCCTCGTAAACCACGAATTATTTACCTATGTATTATACACATAATCTATGAACAATGGATTAAATGTAATTTTTTATGCACAATGAACAAAATGTTTCATAACACTACTTTTGGGATTGTTTTTCTTATACCATAAACAGTGACACCAATAGTATTAGTAATATCTTATGATATGATATTTCATTTTGTTACGTCATGGAATGATATTCCTTTTGTTTTTAAATTACTATCAAGGCAAAAGAAACATCAGGACTGTAATGATAGAGATATTTGGAAGTCGATGTTCTTTGCCTACTCTGTAAGAATCCAGGCGTGATGAAATAACAATGGTAATTTTCTTACGTTTGTAAAAGCATTCTAGTTATGTTATAACTGGAGTAATATCCGAAACAATCTTTCGATTAAATAATTCTTGGTATATTTTATTCCGACAGTACAGTCCTATATTGTATACAATGCCAGTTCATAACACAACGCACGCTTTTAACTACATTTGTACCACGCAATGTATGTTAATATGGCCAATATCGATAAGTATATCACAATCGATCAATTCGCCGCTAATTTGTTTTATAACGACCGTAAAATTATGTAACATATACAACGCTACTTAATATAGCAATGGAAAAATGTAGATCTGTTTGCACAACGCAATGTGTGATGAATTATAATAAATATTATTTCGTTCGCGTAGAGCCCGCATTGGTGGTTCTCACGCGCGGACACAGGCGGAATACGCAAAACTCGTGAGAAAGAATAGTGCGGTTTGCGATGTGAATATTAAAATGCTCACTTACGTTTTCAATGCCCTATATACGAGTATTTCGGCAGCCTTTCTAGTGAGGCCATGTTACCGGCCGAATATTACCTTCCATAACTTTCGAGAATTTTATCATTTCACTTTTGGAACACGGCTCTGTTCTCATAATGAGAGGGCTAAGGACATAGTCTGCCACGCCGGTCAAGTGTGCGTTGGCAGACTTCACACGCCTTATGGACATTTTTGGCGAATATTGCTATTGCATAATAATTTTAATTTGATTGTTAAGAACGTAAGCGTGCGCATATCAGTGACTGAACAAAATTCACATAGATATATGACAGTTTCAAATATACCATTTCAAAGTATATATCTATGTATTATATGCACACACGCCTATCGGTAGAACGACAAAAGGGTTGATAATGATGACAATAAAGTATATAAGAAGAGAATTAGAAGAAGTATATAAGAAGAAGAACATTGGCCGATTTATTAAACACACCTCAAAAGTAAAAACGCTTTACGTTACCGTTAAGCATTAATAACAAAAATTTACTTAAATGTTCTCAATCTTCGACACATTTATTGTAAAAAAAACCCGTTCTACATTAAACGGAGAAACTACAATAAATTATTCAACCCAATGTACTGATTTAAAAAGAATAGTTATAAATATTCATATTCGGATCAAAGTAGAAATAAACAAAAGACAAACACTACACTTCATTCAAAAGACATCAACGAACTGTTAAAGATAATAAACTATACTAGTTGAAACACTTCGGTAAAATATATTTTAATGTGCCAAAATAGTGAAACAGTTCAGTCATAAGTTGACAAAAAGCCATTAAAATAAAATACGGCCCGCATTAACAAGTTAGGCTTATAAGAAAGAGGTTATCTGATGTAGGGGTCCATTTGCTGCGACCATTTCGTCTATCGCTATATCAGTGCGCTATCTCCGCTGCCATCTCGCTCGCGTCGTCTCTCGGCTTGTGCCAGTCGCGCTGCTCGGCAACAAATTGTAAACGTCTCATTAAATTCATCGTTCTTTTTGATAATAGCTCGCTATACGCAGATTTTTTTAGTGTTTTTAAATATTTTTATTAGCCGACGATTTCTCTTTGCTGCGTATGTTTTTTTTTAAAATGTTTTGGGACATTTCTACACTCGGTTTATGATTTTAAAAAAGGTTCGAAAAGAGTATTTGTCTTAAAGGACCTACATATGGATAGGATATAACCTACACATGGATATTTTCTTTTACATCCAAACACAGAACCAACGTTAAAGCTGATCACACAAATGTTTGTCGTAGATGGAAATCGAACCCCCTAACTATTTGTCAGCAAAGATACCATCTAATAGATAACAGATTTAAATTACTATTACTATGCAAATAAGTTATGGAACTTGAAGGCAAATCAGGGGCATTAATATGTTTTTGGATCATTTACATTATTAACTACGCTTATATGAATCGGATTAGAACATTATTTATTAAGACTATATCCGTTTGTGACGATTTGTATTTGTTTATGTTTATTAAAAACCTGTCTGTGTAAAACAAGATCACTGACGATAATCTGTCGCTCAGTTGGTAGCTAATTAAATTTCAAGCCGTCTAATCGACCGCCATTACTTCCGACAGGCGACAATATCTCACGGGAGTTCTGTGAGTCGCGGCGGAGCAAAAACTGTACCGCGATGAGTTGCCAGGTTTTCATCATTCATTGCAGGATTGGGTTATTAAAAATTGGATAGGAAAGCTGGATTTGAAAAGGCTAGGGCCATGGAGTGACCGGAAGACAGTATTAGAGGAGATCTATGTCCAAAAACTGATGGATACAGGTAGGAAAGAATTACAACTGTGAACACGAGTGCAGACACTCGAGCAAATCCTTTGTCAAAATAGTATACGCGGAAGTACATTGCGGTTGTGTTCTTGCAGTCTGGTTGCATAGAGGTGAGGAAAGCTATCGGAAACGTTATCAGCGTCATAGCGGTCTCATTTGGGCTGCAAGGATAACAAGGGCACGCAGCTGTGACTCATCTCAAGGGGAATGGTAAGTAGTAATATCTACGACATGCCGGCCTGCATGTCTGTGTCCTTCTACTGGAATGTATAAAAATATCTTGATATAAAAAAATGAACAAAACGTCGTTTTAAAGATTTAATAATGAAGGAAATTATGTCAAGGATTGACATAATTTGCTCGATGAATTATGTCTCTAATTAAATTACATTGTTAATTACTGGTAATAGCCGATACATACCGGCCGAACTCGCATTTCAGGATCGACTAACTATTAGGGACATATTCAAATTTCTTCATGAGCTGACGCCGACTGCTGCGAAGTCCTGGAGACTTAAATCAAATCATAATCATTATAGACAGCCCTGTGTTACAAATGACCAAAAACACTATGCAAAATTATCTTTAGCATTCAGACAAACTTTATCAGTTTGTTTCTCCTGGAATATTATTTTACATTGCAATATCTGTTTCTTTTGGAATATTAGGTAATCTTGCGATACTTGTTTCTGTTGGAAGGTGGTCCAGGAATGTCCCATGCAAGAGAGCCAAGTTGGTGACATTAGCCGTGGCGAGTGTCCGGAGCCAATAAGTTGCTCTAATCCGCCGCGAGCCACGCGGGCGACAAAGGCGAGGAATGCGCGACCGCCGGCCCTGCTGGACCGGGCTTCATTAGTCGCTACATACCACCAGGCTTTTTTACACCCACAAAAACGACCGATCGTCATGTAAAAAGTGAGCTCGTATTGTAATGAAATTTTGACTCATGCTCCGACCCGGACGCCGCACGTAACGCTGTCGCAACAAAGCTTAATCTTTTATCGCTGTACTATTGAACACGAGTCTGCCGCGCTGGTCAAGTCCGAGTTGGCGACTAACGGTCCGCTACAATACAAATCGATCGAATACTGTCACGAAGTATTTGCTCGTAAAATTGAAGTCACTGGGTACGATTGTAATAGATTGAACTGATTAGGTGAAATCGTATTCGGAGCGCAGCTGCGGCTGGACAGGCTGCAGCGCTACGTTTAAGCGGTGGTATTAATCGAATGATCACAAAGGCCTGGCTCGCACGCGAGCGCGATGCAAGCGCAACAATGGCAGCCGAGCGCCGCCGGCTGACAGTCCGCTCTAGGTATAACATAGCTCCTCTATATTTTCCGCATTGAGATTGCGTGCCGCGTGGCCGGCGGCTGCGAACAATTTATGGCTGAGTGGAACCAAGCCGGTACATGCTTGTTATTATTTAACGGTGGACCTCAGCCCTGGACGGCTCGCCCCCGGCTATTGCCAGTGCGATCCTGCTTAACATGTGTACCTTTTGCCCACTTTCAAACTTGTCCTTTTTGCGTTTCGCCAATAAAATTACAGCTCATAATATGGAACAGTGTTCGCCAATTAACATGCTAGGAATGTCGAATGACGAATTTGCGTAAAGCGCACGCAACTGCATACATTCAAATCTCGATCGGAATGGATTTTCAATTAACGACACTCCAAATTGGATATTTAAATGTCTGTGCACAAACTGTATATGGTGGCGAAGTGCTGACGGATTTTTTTGCAGTCGATTTGAATATTATTATAGCAGTGTCGGGTGTCGAATACGATGCCTTACAGAGCACGTGCGACAGTAACTCGGTATCGGGTAATACGGCGCTGCAGTGACGTATCCGAGATTGCTAAACGAACCAGTTCCATTAAATAGCGTCCAATACTCCTTATAGAGCGGCTAGAGCTGCGAGTGCGAGAGAGAAATAGATCTGAGGATCCCACTCCTTCAGTTGGTCGACCTTGTGGCACGCGCCGGCTTGCCTATTGCTCGGTATGATTTACAAACCTCATTAAATTTACTTCTGCAGCAGTCCGCCCACGACGAATCGGCGCTGCGCTAGACCGAGTCTGGAGATCAAATAGCTAAACAATAAACAGAAGGATATTAGAAAGGAAATATCGATTATTCCGAGCAACACAATAGTAACACAATCGAGTCGCTTTTGGACTAACATAATGTATTGCAACCAGCCACCTGGTAATACAAAATGCCCATAAAGTACATTCTAATTGACATTTCCTGGGACATTTATACAAACGAACTGTTCAATATCTCTTGTAATTATAATTGTACCTATATTCCTATTATCTGTTTCGAATAGCATTTTAGAATCCTTTATTTTATGCAAATGACCCATTCTAAAATTGTGTGGCAGATAAAAAAACTTGAAAGCGGTTTCCATTAAAATGTTTTATAATGGACAGGTAGACGAAGAGCAAAATGCAGAGCCGAACAAAAGTCAAAACAATTCGAATATTATTCAAGCGAGTCATTATAACGTAACAATGATAATGTATTTATACAATATCTATAATTACGAGAAACAATTCCACTGGCAAACGAAAATGTCATACCTAAGGACATTTTTTCTAATACATATTGAAATAAGGAAAAGAACTCGGCAGCCAATTAGCGTCGCAAATGCCGGAGGTTTTAAATCAGGCGAGATGACAACCGGTCAACCACAAAAGGTCAACTCAAAAGTGACCAAAACGTTAAGTCTGTCCTTTTATTGCAACTTTAACAATGTCTTATTAAGGGCAGACCGGGGCCCTTGGCGACGACGGTAATTTATGTACAGAATTAATGGGTTACAATAAATTCATGTAACGCGTGATGCAAAAATCATGTTGATGTAAATAAAAATATCAAATTCGCCCCGTTTTTCGGAACGCAATTCAATATCATGTTAAGCGTTATTCAAAACGTGTTCTCGAATGTTCGTCTTTGGTACGCTTTTATTAACACATTTGGCAAAACACTAAATAACAATAAAGGTTCGCGAAACAGCTATATCCTTGTTTCTACACGCCATTAAATATTTAAATTAAAATTTTGAGAAATTTATATGTATTTAATATTTAACAATATTGATATATTTTGTTATTAATGTTTATTGGCCTCAAATTACCATAGATGCAGGCGGTCGGCTCGTTTTTGGGACTTTGTTTTTTTTTTGAGTTGGAAAATCAGGTCACCTTCGTTTGATGTTCTAAAAAGAATGTCATGTTTCATAATTTAAATAAAATATATTTTAATTATTATTAATTAATTATAATTTTTTTTATTATCATGCTAGTCCTTTACGATATAGGCAGAGAGTAACGAGCACCAAATACCTCAATCTGAACTAAGCTAACGTGCTTTTTCTGCATTAATCCCTCGATAAAGTAATGCAGTAATTATACAGATAATGAACTAATACCAATAAATTCTGCGGTATCACAATTCTCAGTTCGCTTTAATAAGAATACTTGGTTAAAACACAAAGCAGTTATGCTAATCATCAAGTTATTTTAAATATAACAATGAAAGAGGACGCAGAATACATTACAATGACGACTTGCGAATTGTTCAACGTTTCAAATAACAAAAGCAAATGAAATAGTGGCGTGCCATTAAAGAGGCCTATGTCCAACGGTGGACTGGAGCAGGCTGATGATGATGATGATGACGATGAAACGAAACAAATGATAAATTATTAGCAATTCTTTTGATTTCAAAATTGGAATAAGAAATTTAATGCCGTGTATTTCCAAATGTAAAAAGGTGCACAGCGTCTTATTACTAAAGACATGATACAAAACAAACAAAAGTCAATCCAAAAGAATGTTAAAGTATATTGATAAAGAATTTGATATCTGCCGCTATTCGAGATCGATAGTTAAATTATTACCATTTATTGTTAGCGGCACGTACGGGGCTCGTTTAGAAACCACTGAACCCCCACACAACGGCGAACCGCGAACTGCCTTTGTCCCGCAGTGGAAATAAACGCTCGCGCCCACCTCGCAGCTCCTACGCAAACACGGCTGTTTGTTTTTCGTACGGGTATCATTTTTAACACTGAACCAGCACGTCGCCGGCGAACCATTTTGGATATTTGTCACGACATTCGCCAATATTTCATCCGTTGCTATGTAAATGTTTTTGTCTTTCGATTTTCTTCAATCTTTTATCCAGCAATGTTTTAAAATATATCGAATCGAGCGTGCGTGTATGAAACGCGATGAATGTGAAATAACCACGCTAGGTGTGTAAAAGATATTTGTTGCTCGTTACTCTGTCTATCCCGTCAGAGACTTCGCATAACAATATAATAATAAAAAATTTAAAAGATCTATTTATAAGGAAGTGCATTAACATCATGCACATCATGACAATGATACAGACGGTAATAATATGAAGCCGCATGTATCATTATAAGTTTACAAAGATCGAAACTACTTTCATTATGTTAAAAAGTTTCTACGTTAAGTTTTAAGTTCGAACACAGAAGCGGTGCATACTCGTGATGTATATACCAACGCGCGTACAAACATATGCTCTCAAAACATGGAGACTGACACCTAGCAATTCGATGGTGTCAAGAATGTCTAGCTACTCGGGTTGTTTAGTTTTCGTCTGCGCGTCAATTATATACGCGGTCAGCAGTGGCCAGTGTCCATGTTTACATAACTCGTTAGCTGACAGGCGGCGCGCCACGCCGCCCACGCCACGCACCGCCATTGGACACGTCAGCTTAATTTTAACTGTAAACATTCATAATATCCGTACACCAAGCTTCGAATCCTATCCACGTGTCCTGCGCAGAGCGACCATAGTGTTGATTTTTGATTCCAACGTCATACATATTCAACGTTGACGGTGCTACATAAATAAACCGTGGTCTCAAAGTGTCTCATCAATCATAAGTGAGGTCCGAAGCGCGGTATGCCGTCGAACGCGAGTTTTTTCCACTTCGCCTCGCACAGCGCCCGGCTCCGTGACCGAACGTAGCGTATGAGTAATGCAATTTTGATTAACTCCGGCGTCGAGTGCATGTTTGCAATCAGCTCCGATAATAATGGAGACATTATTTTATGACGTGCACCGCGTTTCAATGACTTTAACAATGCGCCGGTTACCTACCTGCGCGTCCCGTAATGCGCTTTTTGTGCCGTATTGTCTCGCGTAATAATGCAATTCAAATACACTAAGTGATATTATTAATGTGAAATAAGAAAGCTCTTTAGTGTCCGCGGCATATGTAGAAGAAAAGGTGAATCATTAGCTCCGTGAGACTGACGATCGATCGATCGTGGTCCCACAAATGCAGCATTATTCGATTAGCATCGAGAGAAGAATCGAGACGGCTTACGTAACGGCGATTGCTGATTAATTAGTGCTCAATGGAGACGTAGAAAATATTGTCGTCCTCGATAGATAATAGGCTTTTCGTAACACGCAAAAGGCTCGTAATGCCGACTTTCACTCAATGCTCGAACAATGGCGGGGTTCTGAACGCGACGGTGCCTATTGCCGAGACCGAGGCACGCACGCGGGCGACTTGTGATTACTGCGACGATTGATTGATGACTTGCACAAGATCAATCGCGCGCGTGTAAACGCACCTTTACATTAACCTTTGCTCTTAGAGCAGCACGTGTAATCCTACCTTTATATCAACACTTTCCTTTTACACCCATGGAGGTATAACAGACTGATTTATGAAAGGTTTTCAATTATAACTTAATTTAATATCTTGTCCCACAAAATATATGAGACCCCATGCTTTCTTCTACATTATTATTAAATAAGCAGTGTAATAATTAATTTCCATATGTATACATTATTAATTGCGGGATGGCTTAAAAACATCGAATTATTACCGAATTATAATGAAGCAATTGGAAACTTGTAACATTTATGAAACTCGATAAACAGGAAATTTAAGATTAACGACTGGTAACACTTGAACACAAAGCATTCATCGTTTATATACTGTGTCGGTGATATGTAAAGGCCAAGCGCGAAGCCAGGGGTAGGCATACATGAGGCGTGAACGCTAAATTGCACTCAAATACGGAGGTGTGAAAAGCCTGAGCGATCCTCCTAATTGTGGACTAAGCCGCTTAGCGAACCAGTAATATAAATCCTAGGAACTGCGCTTTGAAGCGTGTTTGGGTTGCGAGCTCAATCACGTCTCCCTGTTATGATGCTAAAAGGCGGCTTTTTTCAAACGATATCTTAAACTGACTACCGCAGGAAATATGTTTTAGATTTATTATTATATAAACGTAACATCACGCCTGTAATACCCGAACGGGTAGGCAGAGAAGTGTAGTACACTTCCATATTTCACCAGTTACGTTTAAGTTCCATGAAATAGGTGGTGAGCCTATTGCTATACACCGGGTACAGATCCAGACTCCGATTCACTAATAAAGATTCTAAATTAGACAAAATTATTATTATATCATCAATCTAAATCCTTTACGAGGTAGACTGATAGCACCGAGTGCCAAATATCTCTACAATTACAGACTTGACCTCTTTCTACATACATTTCTACATCCAGACTGAATAATTATGATATCAAACTTTCAAAGCCGTTTTCAGTAAAATACGGATTTTGACATATCATTTGTCACAAATG
>DWJK01006410.1:0-10491 GCA_018248815.1 Croniades pieria auraria | reverse complement strand
GGTTAGCCGTCAATTGATTTTTATGCATCCATTTTAATGTACATTTAATAGTTTCATTAATCTCAGTTTCAAATCTTTCAATTTCAGTATTGCTTTCAGATGTCACTATTATTGAAATATCATCGGCAAAGAGAACTGTTTTGTGCTTTGTTACTTTTGGAAAGTCGTTTATATATAGAAGAAATAGAAGTGGACCTAATACACTTCCCTGGGGGACTCCGGTTTCATTGCGCAAGAAATCTGATTTATGTGCTATCAATTCACTATTTCCATTTTTTTTTTCTATCTGTACACATTGAATCCTATTACTTAAATATGACTTAATCCACTGTAACGCTGGTCCACGAATTCCACAATTTTCTAATTTGGTAACAAGTATTTTATGTGATACACCGTCAAATGCTTTTGACATATCAAAGAACAGCCCGGCAACTAGCTTTTTTTTATCAAGACTGTTGATGACTTCATTAATTAATTGGTATCCAGCTAGTGTAGTTGACTTTCCCTTTAAGAAGCCATTTTGCTCATTACAGATCACATTAAATCTAGACAAGAATTGTGTCAGTCTATTAAGCATTGCCTTTTCGAATATTTTAGAAAATATCGGGATCAATGTAATTGGTCTATAATTGTCTATGTTTTCCCTGTCACCCTTTTTAAATATAGGCTTTACTATAGACTTTTTTAATTTTTCAGGAAAAGTACCAGTTTCAAACGACAAATTGATTAAATAATTTAGGACAGGCGACAGCTCTTCAGCGCATTTTTTTAAAACCTTTGTCGGTATTTCGTCGTATCCTGAAGCTTTAGAGTTATTAAGAGATCTTATAAGTATCTTTACTTCTTGTTCGGTGCACGGTTTTAGGAATAATGAACTGCAGATATGTTTATAGGGGTGAGTTACGTTCTGAGTCATGTTTGTTGAATAATTTGCCTCACCGACAAAATATCTATTAAATGTATTTGCTATTAGCTTAGGATCCGTAACCAACTCATTATTATATAGTATTTTGCCGACATCATCACGTAGTACTGTTGAACCTTCTTTTATAATATTCCAAGTAGCCCTGCAAACATTTTTACTATCAGAAATGTATTTATAATTTGTGATACTTTTAGCAGTGTATATACATTTTTTTAGAATCTTGGAATATACCATAAATTTATCTTTACAATATTTCTTCTTATTTTTATAGTACTTGATTCTGAGTTTAGCTTTAGATGCACTGCTCTTTTTAATACCTTTTGTTATCCATCTTGGTTTAGGTATTTGATTCTTGATTTTGGTTCGTGTAATAGGAAAGCATAGTTTGTAGATAAGGCAAACCAAATCGTGGAAAATATTAAAAGCCATATCGAGATTAGTTTGCTCATATACTTCCGAGAATGATAAATTAGTTATATGTTGTTTAAATAATTTACTATATTCATTACTAATACAACGCTTATATGTGATTGTACTATGAGTATAGATATTTTTAGCAGAAACAGTGAACCTTAGCATTTGTGCAGTTTCATGGTCCGACAGGCCTAGGTATAAAAGATTAGATCTGCTGCTTTTGATATTACTTATAATATGATCAATGCAAGATCCACCCCTTGTTGGTTGGTCAATATGTAAAGTCAGATTGTAGTTATTTAATAGGTCAAGATAATATTTCGTCACTTTGTTTTGTTTTATAATATTTATATTCATGTCACCAGCAATTATTATTTTTTTGTTATATTTGTTTGTCAATTTATGTAAAATAATGTCAAGTTTATCAAGAAAATAATATGGATCAGAAGTCGGAGTCCGATACAAACAAATTATAATTAAATTACCACTAAGCATCTCTATGCCACAACATTCAAACATCTGGGAAACAGAAAATTCTTTGAGATAATGCATCTGTTTATATTCAGTACCTTTCCTGCTCAGTATGCACACTCCTCCTCTCTGTTTATCTCTAGAATAAAATGTTGCAATGTCATAATTTTCTATGGCTACATTTGCCTCATGGCCATTTTTAAGGAAAGTTTCAGTAAGACATATTACGTCTGGTTGCCTACCATCATCTGTTAATTGAGCAATGGCAACTGATAGCAAATCTTGCTTTGATAAAATACTAGCAATATTTTGATGCATAATACATAAGTCGTATTTCATATTAGACTTAGGGACGAAAAAACTTAGAACTAGATTGATTCGGGAGTAAATTTATTGGTCGTTGAGAGTGCATCTTAATCTTTGAAAAATAGTATGGAATTGTTCCTTTTTTTGCCTCAACACGACATTCCGGAGCAGGTTGTTTTTTTATACGCTGTTGGTGGAACATATAGTCAATGGTCCCCTTTTTTAGTTTAAGATCGATGACAGGAACTATTTGGTTTGAGGTGTGCTGAACTCCAGATAAATAATTGTTTAATTGACGTCTATTGCGTATAAACTTGGTATCATAGTCAATAGAATCTATATTATAATTTAACTGTTTACAAATGTAGTTACAGATATTTTGCCTGCATTGGCTAATTTCAATGAATTTACACATTTTAAATTGCTTACAGATTAGTCTTATGTGATAGTTTACTTTTGCAGTATTCAAATAGGGATTATTTATAACTTCAAGTACAAATACTCTATGATTACTATTTTTCTTTAGCAAACAGTACAATTCTGAAATAACTTCCCACGGGTTAGTGTCATTTTCTCCTATTGCGATGATTAACTTGTCATTTATACCTAGTACATTTTTGGAACTTTCTCGTAAAATTTCTGTAGTAGTCGCAAAAGGCTTAGTTATTGAAGATATGCTGTAGTTGACAATTGTCTTCTTAAAGTAACCACTGTTAAAATACCAATAACTGAAGGATGATGTTACGGGAATCTTTGCACTTGGCTAGTAAAGGAACAGCATATACCACTGAGTGGTGTATTAAAAATGATAATATTTTCGAACAAATCACATGCAGTCATCGGATCCAGAACTAGACAGTTTTTGCTATAACAATCTAACAGGTGGTAAACTTACAAACATTTCTAAATATATACTTAGGTCTTCCCAATGCAATATGACATGGAGTTCTTCAAAAAAAGCGTCAACAGAGTCCCCTTCACGGCTGGCAAAGCGTTAGTAATGCCTCTGGATTTGCAAATGCCCATAGGCGACGGTGACTACTTACCATCAGGTGGCCCGTTTGCCTGTTCGTCAGCTTACGCAATAAAATAAACTTTCTTAGATAGAGAGTTGTACACACTAACACTAAACAAACATTCGTTGTCATCATAACACAAATATTTGTTCAGGGTGGGAATCGAACCCACATATTCTAAATCAGCTGTCAGGCTCCTTTGCCACTGGTACAATAACCCCATCGTATAGTCGACATTATATTCAACCATTCAACAAGGGAAAATAAATAGCTGCGTTATTTAGTTTTGAGCTGTTTATGAAGAATAGGTTGTAAGAACGCTTGTTGAGACATGTTTTATACGAATACCCTTAAAAAAATTTGAACTTCTTCAAGATGTGTGAAGTTTGCGTACCCGCACTGGGCCAGCTTGGCAGACTATTATGTGGCCTTAACGTTTCATTGTGAGAGGAGACGCGTGTACAATGTCAGCCGATAAAAGAGTTCAAAAAAATAAGTTATGATAAGTATCTAATCGCATGGAGTGGGGCTAATGTTGTCGAGTATTTGATAAGCTATCAAATATTGTCGGAACTAAGGCCGTGCAGGAATTTGGCTTTTTGATAGCCTAATTGATTACGTTTTCACTACAACTTGCCGAATACGAAGGTCATCAAATCCTGCTTTTATACAAAAAAAAATGTTATATCTTTTATAACATTTAAGAGTTGTCAAACGAAATGGATTCTCAGCGCTTACCGTGGTGTTTTCCTGAAGACAGTTCTCGTATTGTCGGCAAGAATATATTGGTGATTCTTCTGATTACCGTCTTTATAGACGTAGGATTATCAAAGTTTTCGCATCAAAAAACAATAAATATTAGTGGCTACAGAAAAAAACATATACTATTGAAAAACATTATATCGTCACGCGAGCTCGCGTGAGGGGTTAGCAGGAGGCACCAAGTCCAAAACATGTCTATCCTTTCAGATTTCATGTGGTTTTTTCTAACATATTCACAATAATTCACAAATTACTCGTTTCTTTTAAGGTTTCATTCACTAAAAAAATCATGTTATTGTTAATGTTGGAGATAATTATAATTGGCTTTAACGAGATGAAATAGGCATTTTGATGTCGTATAATAATATAAAATTTATTTATCAGTCTCTCATGTGGCACCGGAGCGATAAGATAACGATTGATAACATTACATAATAATTCCGCTCTTGTATACGTTTACGTCCTATCTTAATTACATTCCGTTGGTGGCACAGTACCGGCCGGTTAGAAACCGAATTCGAAACACGGGACTCTCATAAAACTTAATATTATGACGTAACGACGCAACGTCACGCCTTGAATCCCCGAAGGGATAGGCAGTGGAGTGCACTACAATTTAAAATATTTAGCGTTTTTCACTGTGACATTATCTCAAGTTTCGTAACAAATTGGTGACGCAAATGAAACGTAACAATTTATCATAAAAGTGACTTTAATTTTGGAAGGACTAGAAAAGCCTCATGCCATAGTGCTCCGGGAAAACCTCAGTTGGAAGCATAATCGACATTATATTCTTGTGCGGCCTCGCCTTTTAAAGTGCTCCCAGACACTTCATATCATCAACCTGTTTTAGTCAACTGCTGAACACAGGACTCTCCATTAACACGCTTCTACAAGATCTTCAGCTCCTCTCCAGCCGTTGGCGGTCACATTGCCTATACACCGACATACCCTTATATTTTCATTACTCTGTATTTCGTGTAATGTGCGATTTATCACAAGTTGTCGGTAAACAACTACCGGCATGAGTGTGCTCGGATCCAGGTCAATGCTTGTGGCCTACGTGTGGTGTGACGCGTGCGGGGCCACGTGATCATTCCAACGATCCGACGTACACGAACAATATTATAATAACACCGACCGATAACGGCGACGGAGGCATCTGTGCAGAAATCAATTGACAATACTGGGGATATCGCTAAATGGGGTTTACGTGAAAAACGAAATCATCAGCATAAAAAAAACGTAACATCACGCATGTACTCCCCGAAGGGTAAGGCAGAGGAGCGTAGTACAACCACGTTTCACCTGTTACGTTTTACCTCTCATGGAATAAGCGGTGAGCCTATTGCCATACGCCGAGGACACATTGTCATTATATTTTCTTTAAAGTTAACGGAACGTTAATGTTGGTGGATGCATGTGCCGATGGAGACCATGACTCACCTATCTTAACGAAATAGTGCAGATACTAACTGATGGGACGGTCACAAGTTTTCGAAACCGACGTGGCTATATGAGAAAAGTGATGGATATATTTTACATTGTATACATCAGGTCTGTAGGGATAGATTTTATATGGCACTTTCATTTGGTGCTCTCTGCCTTCCCCGCAAGGTACCTGGCATGATGGTATAAAAATAAGTACATGATTGGTAAGCCTTATTTACAGGTATTACAGGTATTTATAGGTAATTTTTCTTTATCAAAATTGATTCTCAAATGGGAAAAAAAAGGATAAATGTGAAAAACCTCAAATGCGAAAAAAAATCACAGCCGCGTAATTTCCGCCCCTGAAGCTGTAACTGTACTTGAAATACTATTGTTAACTCTCTATGACTTTTCTATATCAGTACCATGTTTATTTACCTAAGAAACCGGTCGGACTGTGACGTCAGCGCGACTATTTATACACAAACAAGTCTATAGAGATTGAAATGCGAATATGTTATTCCGAATCGTATCTAAATCTAGACGTGGTTTTGTGTGCTAAATACATATTTATTGTTTAGGGAATATTTAAGCCGGGTAGCCCTGATTCGATTCTTGATTTTATTATTACAAATTTACGCCACGAACCTTATAAGGTAGGCAGGGGGAACAGAGTGCCGAATATCCATCTTAGCAGAAATGGCGTGCTTCTTTTTTTTCACCAATGTTGACAGATGCTCGTCCGTTCAGATTCAGATTTTTGGCGATGTCAAAGGTTAAGGAAAGATTGGTTAAATAGATATTTACTGCCTGTTCTCAAGCTCTGTAACCCTGATGCGAATTCAGATAGGACGTGATTTGCAAAGTTAAGTAGTGCTGAACGCGGTCTGCTCTCGGATGGTTGACCGTATCAGGGGTATGCTTTCGTAAGTATTTAATACACAATTCATTCGGAAAGCTTAACGAGTTTATATAGTCGACTTCAGTTTTTATCAACAGATAAAAATCGTTAAACCTCAAGGGTTAAACCTCAATTGTTAAACCTCAAAAATCGTTAAGCCTCAATCCTTGAAGGATTTGCACACATTCCATACAAGGGTTGGTTACTAGTAAGCCTCAATATTTCGACTTCTACAATGTTTCTTTGATAGACATAGCAAGTGACAATATTAAAAGCACAGACATATTTGTAAATAGGGGAAACGAGCGCCACGATTTGAACCCCACTCTCGCGGAGTAAACGACCGAGCTCTAAACCCTTGGGTCATTGTTGCTTCCACTACATTACCAATTACAATGTAATAACTACTGCCTCCGGTTTGCGGTCATTGTAAATGTCAATTATATAATGACTTCCTAGATCCAACTATAAATAAATTTCGCTACGTATCTTCTCAGGCTGATTGTTGCTGAGCATTACAGCCACCGAAGATTTATTACCTGCATTTTATAACCGGATGGCCAAGGGTTGGAAGGCAAAAAGACGTCCGTGTTTCCGGACACATAATTGAGCATTCTTCAACGCAAGCGTGAATAGGGTTTTTCTATGCATGTGTCATTGATCTTAGGACGGATCTGCGTTTTCAGTCGTAGCGACCAAACGTTAGGTCATCATATTTAAAACAATAGAAGATTTGAAAATGACTATCTCAGTCTTGATCCAACTGGATAGTGCATGTTATATCACTAGACAAGCAATACTTTGCTCCCAATGAGGAATCCAATCTCATTAACTCGTATGAGAGCGTTTTGTGTGAAGCTCGCAATTTTCTATTCAACTGTACGGTTCTTCTTGAAGAATTTTTCTCCATTTCTTTATACCTCTTTCTTTAGATTTACTTCCCACAATGCAGATTTATTAAGACCAAATAATCATTTACAGAACTTTAGGAATCACCATAAAATTTGGTCTGCTAAGATTCCATCAATTGCACCCGCATCGAGCGTAAAAAGCCGATGCAATAGTTGTCATATAAGAACGCGCGATAGTATAAATATCAAACATAGCAATAACTACATATAGTTAGATGTAAAGAAATATACTGGCGACGCGTTCATTTGCACTGTGATATACCTATTGAAAAAGGCAGATAGTTTCTATCTAATAGTGAGTTCCAGCTGCAATCAGATGTCGATACTTGTTGATACCAACGAGGAGCGAGTAGGAATTTATGTCTTATTATGTGTACCAACCGCATTCGTCTTTTGTATGACGGGGAACAGAGAAGGAATCTTTTTGTTCCTACGCCTTCCGCCGTTCCAGTAATGATGGGTTATGTGGACGCTTAATACAATCCGTGTTACTTACAGCATAGATAGATATAGAGACAATTCATTGTTACCGAAGAGCTCCATTTATATTTGGATCAACGATTGAACCGACACTGACCTAGAAGGTGGCGGGGCGCCAAAATACTTTTTATACATGGAAGATTTCAGCGTTCCAGTATTAATAGACACCAACAGCTGTGTAGCGTTAGTGTTTATTTTAACGAAGTATCTTACGGCATACAGGTCACCTGGTAGGTAAGAATCGATACTGTTCACGGGTATCGAACTAAAGATCATATCATACATCTATGGTGCGCTAGAGTAGCATTATTACTGCTGAAGGCTAAGGTCCACATTTCACATTGATAACTCTCTTGTCGGTTTAGTGGTCGAAGGACCTGACTACTGAGCCGGACCTAGTGGGTTCAATGTTCACCCAGGATAAGTAATTTTCAGACGAACACTAGCATTTATTCAGAGTAAACGTATCGTTACAAAAGTGTACATGGAAATATATGCATACGTTGTTCATTAGCTGCCTGCTCAGGATTTGATGGCTGTTTGTGGAGTTGTTTCCAAATATAATTATTAGTGTGTCCACGTCACAGAAAAACAAAGAAATCGAACTTTGAACCGAAGATTAGCAACGCTGTTTGAAAGTGCTGCCCCGCTTACATCGAGATATCTCTTAACAGCAAACTATTAATATATGAGCGAATTACAGCTAATAACAAGTTTCTGTAAATACAGATTTACGATTTAACGCCTATATTTCCATTCCAAGCGCATTGTATTTAAATATTAAATGTATTTTACATCATTTTTACATAAAACTCTACGAGATATACCTACAAAAGGATCGCTTTGAAGAACTAAAGTGACGTTACGACGCACATGTACACACGTAGGCACAAATTCACGCACGCGCGCCCTCACGTCCGCACATAGCCCGCTATACATTATATTTCTCTTGACTTCATGAAAATCAAGGAGTAAACCCTCTCCAATTCTAAGTAGAACAGAAATAGGTACATATATAAGCACATTACGAATGCTGGAAGTAAAGATTGGCCGTTGGATAACACAATGGTCACCGACAAATCTAATTGGGTCATAAGATTTATACAGCCGGTACGTGTTCTGCGACGAGACGCGAAAATTTCCGGTCATTTTACTGCGACAACAGCACTTTGTCTATTCGGGTCGTACCTACATAAGGAAATCATGTATGAAAGAGGACGAAGTCCATCTAAAACGAGCCGTTTTTGAAGCGACTCTTGGACATAATAGGCCCGATCACTAATCATCAAGACAAGTAGAAGCATTAATAAATGTTATGAACATGACATGATGTTATAGATATATACACATACATACTTGTAGACAAATTAACACTTATGTCAGACTGACAGTAATCAACTCAGTAAGACCAATAATTAACCCACTGGGACAAAAAGTTAATTATAAAAACACTTTCGTATATAATAATCTGTCGTATGATTTAAAAAAAAAGAAAATGAACAGAGAAACATTACCTTTTAAGTATTTCGTCAATTATTATTTGTGTATGACTGTCTCGTTGGTCGAGTGGTTACAAGCGCGACTGCCGAACGGGAGGTCCTGGGTTCCAATCCCGGGTCGGGTGCTATGGGAATTTTCTGGTTTAGAATTTCTGGTAGTGACTCGGAGTCTGGATCAGTGCCCGGTGTATGGCAATAGGCTCGCCACTTATTCCATGGGACTTAAACGTAACTGGCGAAACATGTGAGTGTACTACACTCCTCTGCCTACCCCTTCGGGGATTACAGGCGTGACTTTACGTTTATTATTTGTGTATAAAAATACAGTACTGTTGGTTTGCTTTTGTCTTTTGAAATTGTCTATTCACTTTCTACGGAGCGATTTCAGATATTTCTGTTTTTGAATTGTTTCACTTAGAAAACTTCGACTTTAAAAATAAAATCTCCATCCAAGGCCCTAAGTTAACACTACCGCTTTCCACCTGTCTTGCAACGTTCCTTGAATGATACATAGCAGTTCGAATCTAGGTTGGTATTATGTTGGAAATAATAATTGTGCTTCGTACATTAATTTTCTATCATTCACATTATAATACGATTCATGACGTAGATAACAAAAAAAAAATGAAGAAAACAAATAGTACGCATGTTATTGTGCATTGACCTCAAATAAACAAAAACTGCAGCAGAAACACAGCAGTAATTTAAACGAAGAAAACAAACAGTACGCATGTTGGTGTGCATTAACCTCAAATAAACAAAAACAGCAGCAGAAACACAGCAGTAATTTAAACGAAGAAAACAAATAGTACGCATATTGGTGTGGATTGACCTCAAATAAACAAAAACTGTAGCAGAAACACAGCAGTAATTTAAACGAAGAAAACAAATAGTACGCATGTTGGTGTGCATTGACCTCAAATAAACAAAAACTGCAGCAGAAACACAGCAGTAATTTAAACATGTCGACACTGCATTGATTATAATGCGCGACGCAGCCTTTTCACTTACATGGAAACCTGTTTAGATTTCTGATTGTTCGGACAGGTGTTGTAAGACTTGAGACGCACGAGAGTCGCGAAAAATATATTAAGATAAGGTGAACTTTTATTATTATTACGCTATTATGCCAAATCCTTTGCGGGGTAGGTAGAGAGCAATGAGTGTTAAAAATTTTTAACCTTACACATATGACGTACATCTTTATCGCTCAGTTTACTTGCGCATCGGTTTCAGACACTTCCGACTCCTCTTTTTTTTTCTAAGTCTCTTATGCTGTTCACCCTAATGGCCTCTAGAGCTTCACCGGGTTTTAGTGGCGAGCCCAAGTGGCTCCGCCTGAATTAAGGAGAGTGGGGAGGGGTAGGAGTGAGGC
>DWJK01006409.1:0-10493 GCA_018248815.1 Croniades pieria auraria | reverse complement strand
GCGATGTTTTTTATATTTTCTAAATTCACGGTCCCTCCTTGCCATAGCTATTTTTACTTCCGGTGTCATCCACAGTGGGGTTATACACATATTAAAAGGGTTAAGGCCATTAGTATGCCACGCTGGCGAAGTGCGGGTTGGCAAACTTCACACACCTTAGAATTTTTTTTTTTATAAATTCTAGGGTGTGCAGTTTTCCTCACGGTATTTTCCTTCACCGTTAGCAAGTGATATTAAAATTTAAAAATCACTTGTAAATGCGCGACATGTATTTGAACCCAACACCTCCGGATTGAGACGCTGAATTCTTAACCACTAGGCTATCACTACCTTGAGTAAATATATGCTTATATACAAATATATGCTTATATATTTATATATATTTACACCAAGACACAGAACAAATACTCGTGCATCACACAAATAATTATTCTGAGTGGGATTCGAACCCTCGGCCTCCAGCACAGCTATCATCACTAACCACTGAACAATCGTACCAGTCAAAGTATTAATCTCCTGTAAATTAGAATCCCGAAGGACACCGCAATAAATAGGCAAGTTCTAAAAGGATTGAAAGAATACATTTTCGTCGAAGAAATCGTTTTAAATCTACCCCACAAGGGGTGGAACGGAAGCCGATTGTTCGTAGACAACCCCCTGAGAAATCGTCCTAATCGTCTCACTTTATCTCTTCTATGAAAGATTGGATAAAAAATGAGAAATTTCTATCCTCTCATTTGTCGTTGAAGAGAAGAATCTCTTGAGAATATCGTCTAACGGTTTCCTTCTTTTGTTTTTTAATCTGTCTAGATTATGCAAGTCGTTTTATTTTTTTTGTCTATAAAGGAAAAACGTAACATCACGCCTGTAATCCCCGAAGAGGTAGGCAGAGGAGTGTAGTACACTCCTACGTTTCACCAGTTACGTTTAAGTCCCATGGAATAGGTGGTGAGCTTATTGTCATACACCAGACACTGATCCAGACTCCGAGTCACTACTAGAAATTGTAAACTAGAAAATTTCCATACTATCCGACCCAGGATTTGAACCCAGGACGTTCCGCTCGGCAGTGGCACTTGCAACCACTCGACCAACAAGGCAGTCTCAAAGGCAGTAAAGGAAATGAATTTAATTTTCAATAGAAAGAAGAAATAGAAAGAAAGAAATAGAAAGAAATAAAAAGAAGAAAAGAATAATAAATAAAAAGAAATAGAAAGAAAGAATAGAAATTTCTAGTAGTGGCTCGCTATATGCAGTCTAGATATGTGCCCGGTAAATGGCAATAAGCTCGCCACCTATTCCCTGGTAGGACGTAAACGTAACTAGTGAAGTTACGTATTTTTGGTTCCATATTTTAAATGCAAAAGTGTCTGTCTGTCCGTCTGTTGCATTTTAGTGGTTAACTGTTGAATCGGTTTTAATGAGATTGAATAATTTAGTAAGCGATTCATCTGAACTTATAGTACAATATACATAGGTATGTTCGACCCTTGTCGAATTTTCGATTCTTTTCGAAAAAGAATTTTCATAAAATATATTTTTTTAAAAGGAATATTTTCATAACATGTACGATCACTAGGATTCTTTTAAAATGTTTTATTTAGCTTGACTTTACTCGGTCAAATTTAGTAACTGAAATGTTACCCCTTTTTTCTAAATGGATTGACCTTAGATTTAATAACCTTTAATATCATGTGTGATTAATATCATTGCAAATTAAAAATGGCCGCCGCACAAAATGGTGGATTACATATCCTTCAATCTTTAATATGGATATCAAACGAAAGGGCTTGTTTAATTCAGCACAGCATAAAACAATTCCAAATCTAAGATGGCGCCCGACACAAAATGGCGGAACACAGAACTTAGACCGTCAATTAATCTAATCAAAATTAGATTGCAACAAATAATAAAATAATAAAATTAGTTATTAGTTAATAAAATTAGTATAGTAAGATTATGGTTTGTTATAACGAAAAAAGAATGCATTTACTATAGAATAGAAATTAGATACTATACTATAGAATAGAAAATAGAATAGAAATTCGATGCGCCCCAAGACTTTATTTCAATCTTACAAGTCTCTGGATTGATGAGAAGAGTCGTCTGATGATAACCTAGTGGCTTAAAATTCTCATTGCAAGAGTCCTGGGTTCAAATTTATGACGCGCACCCTTTCACAAAAATGTGCGTCTCAAGTTTAATATCACTTGCTGTAACGGTGAAGGTGAACATCGTGAGGACACCTTAGATTTAAAAAAATGTTCTCCAAGGCGCGAGCAGTCTGCCAACCAGACGTGGCAGAATTTGGCCTTATTAACCCTCTCATTACGAAATGAGACCCGTGTTCCAAATGTGAAAAGATAAAAGGGCGAGAAAAAAAAATTTGAATATTATAAGACGACCCCGCCCACAGTTGCTTACCACACAGATAGTTTTCGATCTGCAACCACGTCGCAGCTATGAGCGCTTTATGTCCGCACAAATAGTGACTGCACTCAACAGGTGGTGGGTTCTCTTCTCGGTCGTAGTATGTTGTTTATTGTATACTAAAAGCCTTCTCGTTTCGAGAGGAGACCCATGTCCAATAGTGATACCTTTTATCACCGTTGGACATGGGTTGAAACTAAACTGACCAAAGATAATCATGTCAAAGAGAATTATATGATATTCCGCAGTTATTGCATTGCGAATTAAATTTTTTAATATTTTAGAAGATACAATAGATCATTGACGTATTTTTTTAATGTACTAAATTACTATCGTTTTTTAATTAATACAACAATTTTTAACAAAGTTATTTTTTGTAATAGTTGGACTTTATCATAGTTTTTATAACGTATTTTTTGAAATTTCACATTAAATTAATAAGTGACTAATTTTATTATATCTGTTATTTTATATTATTACATTATAATTAAACAAATAGTGTAAGTAAGATATCAAGTTTCAATTATAAGTACTTTTCTATTATATTTAAAAATTAAAAAACTTCTCAAAATTATAACTCACATTGAGGTTAAGTTTTTGAAAATTCCTACTCAGTAATAAATAAGGGCGTGTCTACACACGTATACATTATTATGTACAAAACTACTATTAAATATTTTTATGACAATCTCACAGTTCACGCTCAACTGACTTTCAACATCAAACCGTCATAAATCTCATATATTATCTGCTAGACGCTTTTTAAGGATTTTTTTGATTTTGTCCATGCATAATTATGTATCGAAATAAAGTAAAACTTACCCTAAGTTCTCAAAATCAGTTCTCCCATCTTCAAACGACGTGATAATATTTTAAAAATATATTATACTATTTAAAAATATACTGGTTTTACGTCCGCTCTGCTCGGCGTTCAGTGGACGACTGTGTTCTTGCGGAAAATTCAAAATCGGACATCGAATGCATCCAGTAACAGCAGACCTTTGATATATATAAGCTACCCCCCCTTTAGAAGCCGATCTATGTTTGGCAAGGAGGGTGGGGGAGCTCTTGTGACGCTGGGCCCTTCTTATCATTCCCCCATTTGGGATACAAGTCAAAAAAAACTTAAACATCACGTAGTAAGGTTTAATTTTCCTTGTTAGTGGTATAAATCCTGAAAGCTATGATACTACAAGCGATAATAAACCATATTTTGTAAAGAATAAGTGTTATTTGGGCTTGCAATTGATTTTAAAAGCTACAGGTTTTCGATAAGTCCGCGCTGAAAGTGCGGTTCCCGCACACGGTGTATATTGACGCTAGTGACTTCTAACTGATGATTTTTGGATTAAACAGATAGACAACTCAGTGATAGCATATTTGGGCATGATGATGATATTGGTCTAAATGTCCTAATCAGGTTATAGTGTTGGGATAAGTGCTGAGTAAGATTTGAAAAAAACTAGTATATAGCTTCGTTGAAAATCTAGTTACTTTTAAGTCTCATGGAATAGGTGGTGAGCCAATTGTCCCATACACCGGGCACAATTCCAGACTCCGACTCGCTACTAGATATTCTAAATTAGAAAAATCCAATAGCACCCGACCCGGGATTTGAACCTAGGACCTCCCAATCGGCAGTGCTGCTTGTAACCACTCGACCAAAGAGATAGTCTATAGTCGATAAATAACATTAATAATAATAAATTACGAAAATACCAGAAGAAAAACTCACTTGCGACATTCTTTTGCTAATCCGTAATAAGAGGTCCTTAATTTCGCTCTCTCTCTCTTTTCCTCTCCAACGGTTTCATATATCTGTCTTTTTCTACGCTTTTAAGTACCATCCAGGCCCTTTTATGTACCGCACTAAAGACATACGTATAGTTTAGCTCGATGTACATATATACATTTACATATATATATATTTAAATGTGTTAGTTCATATTAATGTAAAAACGTGTTTAACCTGTGATAGCTTAATGGCTTATAATTAAAGCTCCAACACGGAAAGTCCCGGGCTCAATTCCCGGTTCGCGTCTTTATCCATAAAAAGTATACGTGCGTTTTAAATAAATGTAATGACACTTGCTGTAACGATGAAGGAAAACATCGCGAGAAAACCTGACATCAGAGTTCTCCATAATGTTCTCTAAGATCCTCCCCAATGCTCAGAGATAGTCGTGTCCAACAGTGGGATATGAAACAGGTCACAACCAGCCCAAATAGCAAACAGTAGCCTAAATCAGTTACTCGAGTAAATTAGTTGTATATAAAGGCTACATTGAATTGACCATATACCATTTCCATATATCCTGACCATATATTTTGATCATATATTCTGACCATATATCCTGACCATATATCCTGACCATATATCCTGACCATATATCCTGACCGCATATCCTGACCACATATCCTGACCATATATCCTGACCATATATCCTGACCATATATCCTGACCATATATCCTGACCATATATCCTGACCATTTATCCTGACCATATATCCTGACCATATATCCTGACCATATAACCTGACCATATATCCTGGCCATATATCCCTTCCACATATCCTGACCATATATCCCTTCCACATATCCTGACCATACATCCTGACCATAAATCCTGACCATATATCCTTTCTATATATCCGAACCATTTATCTTGACCACATATCCTTTCCATAGATCCTGACCATATATCTTAAACATATATCTTGACCATATATCCTGATCACATATCCTGATCATATATGCTGACCACATAACCTGACCATATATCATGACCATATATTCTGATCATATATCCTGACTGTATATCTTCACTATAACTGTATATACTCACTGTTATTTCATCTTGTAATATCTTGGGACACCTCCACACACAGTTTTTTGATCTCAAAAATTCCAGAGAATCAGAGAAGAAAAGAATGAAGACATGATAACCGTAGGAGTAAAGGATTTCTGGAGACCGAGGGTCAGCAAATGTTGTCGGGACGCTCTCTGGCCAGGTGGGGTGACGATCTGCGACAGACTACAGGCAGAGCTGGATGCGGCAAGCTTAGGACACGAATAGAATACGGGAGGCAATGGACTGAAATAGGCTGATGATAATTATGTTGATGACAAAAAAAAACTAATATCATTAACATTTCTTTAATGATAAGTTAATTCATACAATGTTTCTAGAAGCTTCTTAAAGACAAAAGTAACACAATTTTTATTCTTTCATCTCTTAAGTGTGTACTTACAATTTTCTCTCTAATAACACGTGGTGAGACCTCAACTTTTCAACATAAATGGAAACATTTATTTGTCCTTTATTCTCCTTAACAAAGGGTAGACTTGATGTCTAATCGCGTTTTCTACCAGTCAAGTTTTCTGATACTCCTTCTTCGTGTAGAGCCCGTAGGGGCGTAGCACTACGGGAACATCGGTGCGTCCCGTCAGAAATCCCGAAGTCCTAGCGCAGAGGAAGGCCTCTGAGGGTGTACAAGTCCCACATATCCAGGCAGCTACCCCCCTTCTTTAAGTTTCCCCCTAAACAAAAAAGGCTTTTTTTAATCCTCTAATATTTCACTTTCTCGCCCGGTTTTCGCTTTTTGATACCGTCCTACATAGCAATGAACAATCAAAGAATTTCATTTAAAAAGGGACCGAATAGGGTTTTTGTCCCTTAAAACAATGTTAGGAGTGACTGAATGTTAAGATTGTTGACTGGCTCGTTGGTCGAGTGGTTGCAAGCGCGACTGCTCATCGTAAGGTCGTGAGTTCGATTTCCGGGGTCGGGATTTCCGGTTTTTCTAACTTAGAACCAGTTAGTAACTCGGAGTCTGGATTTGTTCCCGGTACATGGCAATAGATACACCACCCATTCCATGGTGAGACATACTATATAACATCACAAGTGAATCATGATAGTGTAGTACACTCCTCTGCCGACTTCTTCGGAGAATACAAGCGTGAATGTAATTTACAGTAAGAAAAGCATGTGTCGAGACCAAGACTCACCTATCTTGACCAAATAGGTCACATACTGTCTGATGGGGGAGTCAGAAGTCTCTAAAACTGACGTGCGTGTATGAAGAATGTTGAAAAAACACGTAAGATCTAAAAGAATAGAAATATTAATTGGTAGTCGGTACTCACTACCTACCTCGTAATTACCTGGAGCAGTAATATATAAATAAAATGCCAACATTAACGCAAATGAATCAGTCAATCTCAGCTTGGTATAACTCTTCAGAGCTATTCAGTGATTAGTGATAGAGCGACTGCTCGGAAGAGAGAAATCTGTGGAGTTGATTGTGATATAAAAGAATCTGTTTCTTTTTCGTAGTTTTTTTGTTTTCATCACCATCATCATCAGCATCATCATTAGCCCATCAAGGTCCACTACAGGACACAGACCTCTCCAAGAGCGCGCCACTGAGCTCGATCTCCGGCTCATCGCATTCAACTGCTGCCAGCGATTGCGTATATCTTCACTCCACCAGCTGGAGAGCGTTTTTATTTTGCTTTCCTGTCTCGGTAAACAGATAGATAAGACTCTTTTTCATGAGCTGCCGCCGATTGCAGCGAGGTCACCGCCGCAACCTGTAGTAGGCGAGACCCCGGTGATAGAGAAAATGTATTTGTCAGTTATGAAAGATGACAGTACTGCCACCTAGGCGCCAGTGCTGCCAACTGGCGAGCGAGCTGTCGCTCGTTGAGTGAGAACATTTTGCCGCTACCCGCAGTACAGCACGCTGCAGTGGTGTGCTGGCTCTGTATACACCAAGCGGCACATGATGCGGGGGCTCATTCGCGTCCACTTTATCGTATGGTTAGCATATTATTAAAGGAATATTATAAAATGAAATAATCTTAACTGCCTCGTTGGTCATGTGGTTGCAAAGCGCGACTGCTGAACTAGAGGTCCTGGATTCGAATCCCGGGTCCGGTTCTATTGGATTTTCTAACTTGAATTTTTTGACTTAGATTTTTTAACTTAAGTTGAAATTTCTAGTAGCGGCTTGCAGTCTGAATCTGTGCCCGGTGTATGGTAATAGGCTCACCATCTAGTCCATTGTGATACTTAAACCTAACTGCTGAAACGTGGGAGTTTACTACTTTCCTTTACCAACCTCTTCGGGGACCACAGGAATGTTATATTTTTTCAAATGAATTTCACTCACAAACCACAACTTTACGCTACTCTCTGTCCATTTCCCAACACCCTTAGGGCCGGTTTAAGTGTTAGACAGAGACAGCGGTCAGCTGTGAGGGCGAGCGAGATGGAGAACGGAGAAGATTAAATAAGATACTAAGTGCTGATGTTACAGAAGAAATAGTTTTATTGTATCTTCTTTCAGTCTTCTTTATTGTAGGTTACAACGTATGTACAATATTGGTTGGAAATGCATTGCTACTGGCGAATTTTGCGGCTATACAGCAAAGAGTGTATGCTGGTTAAAAGGTAGGCAGACAAATATGATTTAATTTCATTATGTAACATAGTAGGTCTAAGGCCATTACTGAACCTAACTGCTAAGCCACGAATCGAATCATACTATGGCCCTTAAAGGGTAAACAGAGAGCACTGAGCTACTATATTCAATACTACCTCATACCCCCGACTTCGTATCCGTATTATATTGTAAATAAATAATAATAAAAATCTTTTATAAGTTTCTCTTTAGTTACGTTACATTGGCTGCTATTTATTACATGCAAAAAGAAAACAATTATTATATTTATACCTTTTCTATAAAGAAAATAATTTTGGTACATATTTGATTTAAATTTATCAAGTTTCTATTATTTTATATTTATTTCATTATTATTACATCATTTATTTCTAGTTACATTATCGTTTAATATCCCCATTAGAAATCACATTATCATAATACAACGTAACATCACGCCTGTAAACCCCGAAGGGGTAGGCAGAGTGTAGTACACCCCCACGTTTCACCAGTTACGTTTAAGTCACAAAATAAAATAGGTGGTGAGTCTATTGCCATACACCAGGCCGTGGTCAAAGTCACTACTAGAAATTCTATTTTAGAAAAATCCACTAGTACCCGACCCGGGATTTGAACCTAGCACCTCCTGATCGGCAGTCGCACTTGCAACCACTCGACCAACGAGGCAGTCAATATAATACAACTGCTGGAAAGAGAAGAAACGATTCTTCTACAACAAAGTTTGAAGAACAAATCCATCAGCGCCTTCCAACCCCAAGATCAGTACGTGACTAGAAATCTATGAAACTAATTTCGAGAAACTTTGAACAATACTTTGCAATACTTATAATACTTCGAAACTTGGGATATTTTTGTTGAAATATAACTCAATAGTATAATAACTAGGTATAAATTATTGACTGACGTATTGGTCTGTTATTGCAGGTGAGACTTCTTAACGAGAGGTTCCAGGTTCGATCCCGGATCGGATGTTATTGGGTTTTCTAACTTGAAATTATTACGAGTGCGTTACTACTAGGAATTTGAAGATTTGGATCAGTTCATAGATCTAGAAATCTGGATCTATGCGTGATATATGGCGATAGCCTGTTAGCCCTATTTCAAGAACGGGATAACATAACAGATGAAACATGAGAGTACTAGACGCCTCTGCCTATCACTACAGACAAAATCATCATCATCATCAGCATATCATATCACAGTTGGATACCGACCTCTCCAACAGCATACCACTGAGCTCGATCTTCAGCTCTCCGCATCCAACTGCTGCCAGCCACTGCTTTTTTCGTCACGCCACCAGCTGGAAGACATTCTATGCTACGTTGCCAATACCACGGAAATACAAGCGTAATAATACATTAATTATTCCTGTACAACCCCCTAAAGTAAAGGGTATAAGGGGGTGAGTTTTTTTATATACAAAAGTCTATAATTTTTACGCGATTTTGTCTGATGACGCTCACAAATGCGTCTTGATATGGAGTATGTGAGCCTATACAAAACTTATATACCCTCGCTTTGAAGGGTCAATATAATAATCATCGTAGTGTAGGACGCCTTTTAGCCTGGTAAGATGAAGATTTGGGAAAGGCTGGCGGAAGAAACTAGAGACGGTATGCCGAGGACAGGGCGCGATGTCGCTTATTGGGGAGGCCTATGTCCAACAGTGGTCTGAAATAGGCTGGGGATTTGATGTGTGATGATTAATATGTACCAAAAATGTAGTCATACAAAGATGTTTCAATAAAAAGCCCATACATTTTACATTTACAATGTTCTCCAATTAAATAGTTACAGAGTTCATTTAGAATGCGCAAAAAATTTGCAATTTTCTTATTAACAAATATAAATTATGACCTTAACGATTTATAAAAACATTTGTTAACAAGATTTAATAAAATGCCGAGATTACGTTTATGATTAAATGTAAAATGTATTTAAGTTAAATGTTCTGAAAAAAAGTGAGAAATAAAAATGCCAATTAAAAAATATTTCATTGACTTATAATTAAGTGAGTATTTATCAAAGGCGGCAAAATAGAATTTTGATCGAAATTTAAATATTAACGTCATTTTGTTACTCTGTGAACATAGTTTCTGTAGAGCGATACATTAGGTGACAAATACGGCATTGTCCCACAAACAAACCAATATTAAATATATAGTTTTCATCACACCCGGCAATATACTTTAAACCTATTCATTAATATAAACGGTTTGAAAATGCAAAAAATGTTAGAATATACTGTAAAAATGTCCTTACAATAGTATACATATTTCTCGTAATACATTGATTAGTTGTTTTTTACAAAATCTAACATTGTGGATATTGCCGCCTTTGTTATTAGATGACTCAAATATAACACGGCGGTGTTGTCGTAGATTTATTGCGTTCCCCAATTAGTGGCAAAAGATGACAAGCTGGCAACATTAACGAATAAATGTGACCTGTCAACGCTCAGGGGTGAAAGAACATTTTTACAAAATCTAACATTGCGCATATCGGCGCCTTTCTTATTAGATGAGTCAAATATCAGGGTACATCAAGCAATCTGTTACATAATTTTAAAGCTGTTTTTGTAATTATTTTTCTGG
>DWJK01006408.1:0-10494 GCA_018248815.1 Croniades pieria auraria | reverse complement strand
ATTAGTACCCAACCACGTGACATTTAGCGTATCAAGAGCACGCCGAGAATCTCAAGCTGCGTTATAATTACATAATTGTGATACCGTATCATAGGAGTTGCATTCTGGGGGCATTCTGTTTTCTCTCGGCATTCGCAGCGCATGCTTTCTAGTGTAATTGCACCAGCAGGCGTTCCGTTTCCCATCGCTTGTCGGTTTGATGGACACTGCCCTTTTCGAATATTATATTATACATAAGCGAATATTTTTATATGTGCCACTTTTAAGGTTTTGTCATTATTGCTTGAAAGGGCAACAATCCTTTAGTTTGTCAGCTGAATCTCCTGGAAACATTTAAACGTTTTTAGTTATGCTTTTGAAATACTTTGGCTATTTCAAAAATGTGTTCGTCGGCACATGGTTATCATGTCTGAATTAAGAAATAATCGATGTGATGACAGATTAGCAAAAATATTTCGTGAGTATTTATACACATGATTAATTGTGTACCGGCTTAACGTACTTACGTTTTTCGGGATGGCCCGACTATTTTCAGACCTATACGAGGTCCTTCCTCATGAGCTCCCGCCGCTTGCAGCGAGGTTCATGAGGAAGGACCTCGTACAGGTCCGAAACTAGTCGGGCCATCCCGAAAAACGTAAGTACGTTAAGCCGGTACAAATTTAATTATGCGATTAGCAAAAATTTATATAATTTGTTTTAATTTACACGGGACGAAGCACAGGCAAATCGGATGTTTAATATGTATTAAAAATTTATCCTGACCGCCTACGGGCAACAGCGTAGGCGGTGCGAAAAGTTGTCCCCTGCTATCCCCTACCCGCATGCCCAGCGTGGATATCATGGTCAAAAACCCCTCAGGGGAGATTTATGTCCAGCAGTGAGCTCAGATAAACACCAGACAAAAACCAGTATAATAAATGATGCCTTAGTTTTTGTACAAGATTATACACAAATACTTTTAAACGACATGAGCACTTTAGAATAGATTTATTTGAAGAAAATACATATAACACATACGAGTACGTAGCAATACTCGTGGATAAATTTATTGGCCATGTTTTAATAAGATTTTTATTCAAAATTTTATTTAATTGAGTTATAAACATTTCACGTTGCTTTAATCAGCTTAAATACATCCTCTGTAATATTATTTTCCATCTCATATTATAACAATGTATCTGTAATCCCCAAATGAATGGCCGAGGAGTGTAGTACACTCCCACGTTTCATCAGTTACCTTTACGTCCCACCATGAAATAGGTGGTGAGCCTATTGCCATACACCGGGCACAAATCCATACTCCGAGGTACTATTAGAAATTTCTACTTGAAAGTCTTTACAAATATCCGATAGTACCCGACCCGGGATTCGAACCCAAGGTTTTTTAATCGGCAGCTGCGCTTGCAACCATTCAACGAATTTTGCTGATGATGATGTTCTCCCAGACGTATCCGTCGACCGCGATACACTGTTAATAATTTTTCCGTTTGTGAGCGCAAACGAGGCGGTCATTGAACGTTAAAAGGGTTGAAAATGATAATGATAAATATAAGTATTAAAATATTAATATATAAAATAATCCTCGGACTACAACCCCTAATGGAGTCCCTACTACCGCTACACTACGAATGCCGTGGTGTAAAAAACGGGGGTAGCAAAGAGAACTGTCCAGTTACTGTTATTCAATAGTATCATTAGACACTGCAAGTAATTGCAATAGTGACATTCGAAGTACTCAATAAATGTGACACTATTTCTCTGACGCTCAGAGAGCAGCGTGGAACACTGAGCAACATACCATGGATGTAGTTTTTAATAGAAATACTATTGTTTTCGTTTGAAAAATAGGCAAGTTACAAACTTCATCTCTTTATGGTGCTTTTGTCTCTAAACATCGATGTTCGCTTACAGTCAAACTCGTGATTTTGGTTAGGGGTTTCATTTCCTTTTAATAAATTCGATGCATTAATTAGTGAATTTGACTGCTGAGCTAACTGTTCTGGCAACAATTCCCACCCAGGACAAATATTAGTGTGATGAGCATGGATATTTATTTTATGTTCGCGTGGTGCTTTTAACTACATGAGACAATATTTAGAAGTTTGTAAATGAACGTATTTATACATTGGTATTTATAAACAACAATGATGGCCTAGTGGTTAAGAATTCAGCTTCTCATTCCGGAAGTGCTGGGTTCAAATCCATGGGGCGCACCTCTTGAGAAAAGTGCGTTTTAAATTTAAATATCACTTGCTAAGGGTGAAGAAAAATATCGTGAGGAAACCTGCAAAACCTGCAAAAAATCAAAAAAAAATCTAAGGGGTGTGAAATCCGCCAACCCGCACTTGGCCAGCGTGGCGGACTACGGCCTTAACTCTCACAATATACGAGGAGACCCATACTCCAACAGTGTAATGTTAATGAGTCGATTATTATTACTATTTTTTTATTTCTAAATGTGTCAGCAGTGTGTTGCCATGTCAAACTAGCTGGGGTCAAATGTTCTTGTGCAAAATTATCCCAAAAAACTACTTTCATCAGGAATTTATTCGAATAAGTAAAATTTCGATGTACTACAAACTCAGAGGTAATGGCACTCATTGATATATGAAACAATATTAAAATAAATGTATGTTTTGCTTGTACAGCGACTGTTTCTAAATAAGTGTTTTTATCTAAATTTATACTGTATATGACGAGTATTTTTGCTTCGATAAAAGATTAATTCAAAAACATAGAAACAATAGTTATCAATATTCTGACGGTATCTGACTGACCAAGACGTCCAAGGTCTTATTCGGCAGCTGTCTTGATGTACGCATATTCTTATGTAAAAAAAACTTAGCCACGATTAGCAATAATTAGGCAAATTTACTATTTTCAAAACGCATCGTAGCATCACGCCTATAATCCCCGAAGGTAAGCAAAGCAGTGTAGTACACCCCCACGTCTCACCAGTTACATTAAGGTCCTACGGAATAGTGGGTGAGCCTATTGCAAATTAGTCTCAAAAACATATAGTTTTTTTTCATTTGAAATCTCTTACACATAATCTATCGAAAGGCACGTAGCGTTTTCTCTTTACCTGTGCTGTTTACAAAGGATAGGTAAAAAGATATCCTCCAGCTTAAAGAGAAAATTTCTCTGTCATATCCTGAACCACATGGTTATCAATAGATAACAATATTTTCATCATCATCATCATTCGTCATCGGCGCATGTCAATTCACTGCTGGACTTATATTTCGCCTAATAAACAACAACACGTCCTGTTCTCGCTTTTCTTCATCAAGCTCCTGCAGCAAACGTTCGCAAACCATGATCCCAACTACCCAGTATCCTGCACTACGGATCTCAGTATAAACTTCAAAACGCATTGAGTCAAATTTGTTGATATATTCTTACTAAATGTAATTAAGACTAGAAATTACCATTAAATCAACCAATAATGGTTGAATATTCCAAGAGTTTCCTATTGCAGTGGGGCCGAGGGAAAAGAACAGGCAGGTGTTGTGTTCAATAAATAAAGAGATGTTGTGTCTAATATAATAACTACGTGTAAAGAAAAGTCTAATTAAAGAAGATAATAGCCCACTTTCATTGCCGCGAGACCCGTCCGCGGTGTAGCGTGAAACCCACTGGCTCACTTAGATACAGCAACAACTGATAAAGTTTTCACTCCGTGGTCTTTTACGCGTCTTCACGGGTCTTACGGGTCTTTAAGCGTTTGACAGAAAACAACGTGAATATTTCCGTGGCTATCGTTGCTAAGAATCCCCGCTTGGTCCTTCGCGGATATATTTACGTTTGGTTGGTCGTCATATTTGAAATATTTGCTGCAGAATCAAATTTGTGGTCTACATAGATATTTATTAAGCATCTTTATATACTGTATAAATATATACCTTGGTTCAAATATTTATTTTAAATGGATTTTTTAAGTTGAGCTGACATGGTCGTTTTATACTTTCTCAATACATGACTAAATGAGCTTGAATACACATTTACGCACACACATAGAAACACACGCATACACTAAATACTTATTTCAGTATAAGTAATTTACATGATTAAATATGTACCTGCTTAACTCACGTACGTTTTTCGGGATGGCCCGACTAGTCTCGGACCTGTACGAGGTCCTTCCTCATGAGCTCCCGCCGCGCGCCGCTTGCAGCGAGGTCGCAACGGAGACTCAGTCTCAGGTCCGAAACTAGTCGGGCCATCCCGAAAAACGTACGTGACTTAAGCCAGTACATATTTAATAATGTGTATAAATACTCACGAAACATTTAATAATACAATAAGTAATTTAGTATAAAAATTAATCCACGATCTGGTTTGAGTAAAGAAAACGATCGAAATATTTTATAAGACAATGTATTATTATACATTGAAACATACCTTACATGTGTGTATAAGTTGTGAGTTATACAGAAGTCGTTTAAACGCGAGGCGCGGCGCATCGATCACAATCGGTCGCATTCAAATGAGCCAGAATTTATCACTCGGGATGAGTGAGACATACATTATGCTACAGAGCTATAAAACGTATAGAATTTACTTCAAATCAGTTTTAAATTATCTGAAATAGTCCTATTTAAATCACAAAACGTCCAAACGAAAACTAATGTTTATTATATCGATTAAAAAGTTAAGAAAACTCCTTCGGTTTTACGTTAAAAACGTGTCTACTTTATTAGAAGGACCTTTTGAAACAATTTTAAATCATAATTAACACTGTAAAGATATTTGAATTCGATTGGCTAATAATATATTTTAAAATTATAAGTAAATACTAAAACCTAACAAATATTTTTTTATCTGTATTTATTATAACAAACAGCAGACTAGCCATCTGTTGGTAAGTGGTCACTTTCGCCTATGGACGTGCAACACCCGAGAAGTGGCCAATATTTCTCCGGCTTTAAAGAAGAGTTCTCTTTGTACTTTTCTAGAAAAACCTAGAAAAACATAGTATGAAAATATGAGTAAGCTAAAAAACAAATGTACAAATACAGCCTACCTATAAATAAACAGTAGCTCAGAATCAGCATCTCAGAAAATAAAAAACAAAGAATAATTCCTTTCACATATCTAAACAGTTGCACAGTCTATGGAGCCACGCCGTCCACATCCCATATTTACCAGGTAGCCGAGGCAATGTTTCTGATAACAGGCATTAAGAGCGGAGCGGGCCGCCATGGGCCGCGTGCCGCTCTGCCGTTACGTGTACAGCGCTACGAGAGTCAGCCATTGACGGTAAATGGCATCATCTCCACACAGTTGCCAGTGCATCAATGGGTTTGAAGACACCTAAATCGTTGTTAGTTAATACTAACTTCCTATTTCATAGACTTCTTGACGGTATTTAATTTAATATACCAATAAAATATAATTATAAATAATTAAGCTATTATTTATATTACAATTCAAAATTTGATAAATTCCCAGAAAACATTTTTGAATTATAATCAATAAATATGACTTTAATAATCTCTATGTTTATAATAACATCGGCATCAAACATTATATGAAACTGTCGTTTTAATGTAAATTCCCGGTCCAAAAATATACTCGTCATAATAATATCAGTAAAATTCCTACATGTACCAATAATAAAGTTTAATTATAATGATGAAAAGAAGTGTTGCTGCGGAGTTGCTTCTGTCGCTTCTTATCTCCTTGCCACCTTCCGAAGCGATACTAGCTTATTGACGTACAGAAAAATTTCTTTATGAATTAATCCTGTTTTATCTTGTGGTACGGTACTTCTTATTATCAATTACTTTCTGTCACTGGTATTTTTAGTGCTAAAATCGCTAATTTTGCTTAAATTCTGTTTGAATACAATTTAATAAGTAAGGAAGGTCGTAGACTGTTCAAAATACTTTTTTAACCACCTCTTTAAAGGGAGATAAAGAGTGAAAAAATATGTATATCAGTCTTGTTTGGACACTTGAGCGGAATAAGTTGTGGGAAGTAAATATAATGTAGTTTTGTATAATTGATGTCGAAAGCGTGGAATGTAGGAATGGTACAAAGTAAATGAAATGTTGTAAAATACATGGTTCCAATATCCGTTATTTTTAAAAATCTCGTTTTAATTATCATTATATTTATAGCTAAACGTCGTCAACATCATTGTCATTATCATTAATCCCTTTTCGCTCCATCGTTGGACACGGATTTTCTCTTAAATTCATTAAGATGAAGGAATAGTCTGCCACGCTGGCCACCACAGATTAAAACAAAAATGAAGCATTCCCAAAGCGAGTACATATAATAAACCGGTGTTGTGATCCCGAACGCGAATCGGAGATACATTACGAAAAGGTTTCGAGGGAAAAACAAAGAGTTCACCCCAACAACTCAAGTCACGACCGGCGACCGCGATATTGGTGACAAAATGTTTTTACGCCTCGCCTGCCGCTCGTTTTGTTTTTTTAGGGTTCTGCAAAGCGAATCGAAGTGTTCGAAACCTTGGCGCAATTACCAGACGCAAAGGATATGGAAAAGTTAGCAACGCAACGCGTATTTGCAATTCTAGAGGTAGGTGTTACGGTTTCGCTCAGAAGAATTTAATTAGCAATTTATTTCAGTAGTGTTGCTAGGACTTCTACTGGGTTTTACTGACTACTTTAGTAATATAACTAGCAATATAACGGATCAATTTCTAAGTTTAGCAAAGTGGCAGAAAACTGGGAAACAAATTAAGTTCCCAAGGTTATGCAAAATCAGGGCGCAAAACTATGTCATGAAGGCCTGTAATTTTGCGTAGACGACAGGCCCAATCATGTGAAATAGAGGGAAAAGAGAAGAAAAGCATGCCTACAATCAGATAAAAATGCTTAAAAGATAGAGAGATGGTGCACAAGTTTAGTTTTGTGCTTCAATTGTTTTGATATCACCATCTCAAATATACAGATCACAGTATAAACTATAATCAATTGTATACGGAACCCTACCAAAACTCGCAACACGCTACAGAATCGTTCTTCCGCTCGCCTCTGTTTACCCTTTTTGTTTTTTATTTTATTTATTTTTTGTTTTGTTTTTACAACGTTATGGAGTTTTAATTAAGTTTTAATTTTATCTTACCGCTCCTGTTGTTTAATTGAGAGGATTCGGTCGAAATCTAACCGATCGAGTGTCGACCGAGAAATATAGTTGTTAAGAATACATGTCGCATTGTAGATAAATAAAAGAACGCTAATGATAAAGGTTATAAACTCGAAAATGCGTTAATTAGTTCGCTTATTAAATTAATGATGTTTGTATTTAATGTACTCAAAGGAATTGGTATAATAAGCGTTATATTAGTTAAAATGCAAAGCAGAATGGCACCTGTAAATCTTACAAAACGTAGGTATTGTTATCGGTCGAACGTGCCACTTTTATTTTAAAAACCTTTCATGCCTTTTCATTGTTTTCTCTATAAAGGGAAATAATTAATTATTAAAAAGAATTTTACTAAGTTTTAAAAAGGATTTTACAACATTCTAGAAGAAATCGGTTAACGATCAATAAAACCGCCTATTACTCTTACTCTGCTTTTTGTTTTATTAATATTTTATGAGGTGTGCGATAGTGTTTGTGTAAAACTATACAGTACATTGTATTGCACTTTATTGAAGTTAATTTATGGACAATTTTCATGCCACTTTCTAAAATTTATTACAAACAAAAACCTAGCAAATTACTATTACCGATATGCACCCTTTAACTTTCTTGATTTTTAACGTATGGGCTACTATTGAAATAGTTGAGTTAATTGCATTCTTTCCGTTTCCTTCAGTTTAATTGCTAATGTACTTTCAACTTTAATCCGTGAACATTAAGCGCGTGGTTTTATAAAGTAAGAACGTATAGAATTTAAGTTTTTTATTGGTAGAGATATTCGCCAATATTTCACTCTGTAATTGATACTGAGAACGAATTATTGCGGTTAATTATCGAACTGTTGTTTCCACGTATTAATGTGAAATCAGTTAATTTACATTCCTACATTTTCTTTGTCTTCTAGGAATATAAGAGAGTTCAATCCAACATATCTACATGCAGTTTTTATTTTTATGTAGATAATTCACATGTCATTTGATCGTTTCGTTGGTCGAGCGTTCGCAAGGACGATTTCTCATTGAGAGTCTCTGAGTTCGATCCCTGGGTATATACTATTTGGTTTTTTAAACTTAACATTCCTAGTAGTAGAGTGGAGTCTGGATTTGTGCCTGGTGTATGTCAATAGGCTCACCCTCTATTCCATAGCGTCACATCCTCATATATCACTTCGCTTATTTTTTTGGATGAGAATCGAACTCGCAACCTCCGGCTAAGTATTCAAGGTTACTAACTGTTTGGTTAAAAGCTACTGAATCTGAGTATTATTGAAACGAACATAATGCAGTTACAACTAGATTTAAACAGTAAAAATAAATGTCAGACTTATCACTCTCTAATAAAAACAGTTTGACATTAACCGATAAAAACCAAATGAGAATTTAATCTAAGATTAGTTTCATTTAATTCAATTGTATCTGCTATATTTAATTAACGGCTGTATATTCATTTGCGTTGTTTATGAATAACAAAATATTTTATGAGAAGAGAACATATTTTATGTACGCCAACATGCACTTGGTCAACGTGGCAGGCTACGGCCTTAACCGTCTCAATATGAGAGGAGAGCTATATTCCGACAGTGGAATGATAAATGGGTCGATTATTATGAGAAGAAAGTATAAATACTATTAAAAGCAAAAATAAACTTTGTTAATGTCAAAAAGAAGCTCAAAACTGTGGTACTTTAAAACTTTAATAACTCAATACTAAATATCCAATAAACTGTTAAAAAAAAAATACCAAATATCTAAGAAGTCTAACAAATAGAAAAACGGAAATCAATCCAGTAGCTCTTCCGTGATGCGCGTTTAACGGCAGACCTCTAACATTTTATTTACACTGTTATATTCAATTCCGCATCATTTATTCACCGACGAGTTTTGCAAATATAGAAATATAAATGCTATTAAAACACGTCAAGGAAAACATTTTACTCCTTAAAGTACCCACACTGACATTAATTAGGTAAATTAACGCCACAGGACTACGTGTTGCCATAAAAGGGGGGTAGGGACACAGTAGCGAGCGATAAATAAGAAATAAATAGCCATCGATGGAAAAAATATTAGTAGTATGAATATATTAGCAACGAATGATAAACAATCGATACCGACTCGTATTTCAACGTCCCAACACTATAAAGTCCAAATATGAACGTAAAAGCGTCTCGATTACAAGCAATAAAAAATGGTACATCCCAAGCCATTGTGCTATCTATTACGTACGCATAATAGCTATAATTGCGTGTATCTTAACGCGCAACGGTGTGAACTATTTCGCCATATGTAGAAAAGAAATCGTGGTATGCATTCAGAATGTTAATAACTGTTTCTATGAAGTATCTAGTCGCCTAGACTTGTAAAAAACACTAAACGCTATGTCTTATGTGTACCAGATCAGGTGTTGTTAATCTTATGTTTTGTGGCCACAAAAAGTGCCTAGAGCAAATACTAAGTGCTAAGATCTTGTGACTTTTAATTTTAAGCAAAAATAATGTTTTCTGGCCTGTTGGTTCAGTGGTTTGGGAATCTGCTTGCTCAACTAGGAGTTGGGTGTTCTATTTCCGCCCATGACATCTTGTGTGTGCTGAGCAAGTATTATTTTTGGTTTCTAGATTTAAAATTATCTGTAATAGTATATATATACCTCTCTATACTATATCTGTATACTCGTATTTAGAAAACGATGTGTATCGTAACATCACGCCTATAATCCCCGAAGGGGTAGGCAGAAAAGTGAAGTACAACCCCACGTTTCACCAGTTACGTGTAAGTCCCACAATGGAATAGCCGGTGAGTCTATTGCCATACACCGGGCACACATCCAGACTCCGAGTCATTACTAGAAATTCTAAATTAGAAAAATCCAATAGTACCCGTCCCGGCATTTGAACCCAGGACCTCCCGCTCGGTAATCGCACTTGTAACCACTTGACCAACTAGGCAGTCAATCATTATATATGTATCATTTATCCGCGGTCTGCTTACAGCACTCGGTATAAACTCTGCCTATTTCTGAATCGGATATTCGTATATATGAGAGTCATCGTGAAATTATTGTATCACTTTCAAATCTCAAGCAATTATCCAAACCTTTATACGTAGGAAATCTAAATATATAAAGGTATATTAGAAACAAACAGTGAATACTTTTAACACAATGCAACATTTTGTATTTAAATATCTGCCAAAATGCAACGATTCAAACAATTTTACGTACCTATTCCTAGATGTAGCGCTAGTATTTTTGTGGTAATTTCTGTGGTAATATTGTATACAATAGTATTTGGTTGAGAATCTATATAATTACGTTGTAACTAATCACAGAGTTTACACTTATATTTGAGGGAACGTTTAAGTCTCTGGGCGG
>DWJK01006407.1:0-10495 GCA_018248815.1 Croniades pieria auraria | reverse complement strand
ATTTTTCTCATTTAGAATTCCTAGTAGTAACTCGGAGTCTGGATTTGTACCCAGTGTACGGCAATAGGCTCACCACCAAATTTCATGGGACTTAAATGTAACTGGTGAAACGTGGGAGTGTACTACACTCCTCTGCCGACCCCTTGGCGGATAACAGGCGTGAAGTTACGTTTTAATAAATGTAAAAATAAATTTTCAGCTTCACACTATATTCATCAACAGTAAAATACAAGACACCATTTATCACTATTGAAACAAGAGATACTCGACTGGATAAAAGACATCCGAACAATTATCTGTATTATTATAAGGTGCGTACATTTATTTGTTGCAGGCATCTGAACATGACAATTTGAGCACATTATCGAAGAAAAGATAAATAGCTCCACAGCTGAATCGTAACCGTCATACACGACGGTTCAGACGGAAACCGCAAAAAAATAGCGATTCAATTTACAAACAAAATAAAAGGGGCATGACAAGAAATAGGCTTGTGTTTATACGCAGGGAAGCTTATCAAATTGTCAAGGGCGTGTGTAAGTTATCTATATTAGCTGAGGTTACGCGAAGCCTCAGAAGACCTACTATTTTTATACATCCGGAGAATGTGAAGGGCTCTTGTGGGAACCTAACGGCGGGCCCTGTATTTATTATTGTTTTGAAAGTCTTCTTTATATAGTACTAGACCGCTTTCAGAGAGCCGGAACTTCTGGGTTATTAAACTCTCATTCTGATTGAAAATCGTTTGTACACAACCTCGTTTTTCAAGTTAAGATTTGCAAGCAAACTATTTATGATATAAAAATTACTTATTGTGAATTCAAAGATTGTACCCAAGTATCATAAGCCAGTCAGCTTAGTCTATGATCAAAACCCTCTAGTCAGCTTAGTCTATGACCAAAAATGATAAGCAAGCTTAGTCTATGATCAAAACCCACAACAAGACAATTTTTTTTATGTTTATGGTATGGTCTGTTATTTTTCTTATCAAATTTTGGATACACGCGTAACGCATGCATGGATACGTAACGCAATTTAATTGTGGGAACTCAGTAGACATATGGAAATTGAAACATACTACGATGTGCGCCGTGGACTTATCGGGATCATCGCACGCATTAATTGCAAGGAAATATGTTCCGATGCCATACGGCGTTCGCGGGCTATGGAACGCACATCGCCGCTTTACGGTTCTCACCGTAACTCTTCGACGCCCTCAAAATTTTGCATATTAACTTAATATTCATTCAAGATAGAGTCAGATAACCGATGCTCGTTGACATGAAATACGTAATATTGTACGAACGATGGGACCAAACTTACGTGTCACGTCATGTGAAAGGGTGGTTCGGTAGCGTGAGAATCAAGCGACAAGTAAAAATTCATTGGCGACGGTAAAGTAATTTACTGAATCACACCTGCTGTTGCATGTATTCAGCGTACATGATTGTATTCATTTTGTTTAAAATTTACATGCAGATCGTATATCCTACGGTAGATAGCTTGAGATATCTAAAAAATTGGCTACTTATAAAAAATGTTTTACTTTAGGACCTTCAGTTTTCTCTTCATCTAAAGTCTATATGGACAGCCTAGTCCAAGGATATAAGAATATGTTTAATATCGCTCCTAAACCGTAAGAACCTCTTTGATGAACCATTACCTTCGATGAAATTAAGAATAATTTCCTTAAGAAGCGAAGTATGGTGTGTGCTTCCATTTAACTCGCTTATCTGTATCAGTGTTCCTTCGCCCACATATCCGTCGGAAACGCGTGAACTACAAAACTCATTGGCTCCGTCCGTCACGCGTTTACTTATGTCACAAGAAAGGACACTGCCTTAGACGCGGTCGCCCCTAAAGTTGCTGGGCACGGAAGAACTAATTACCGGAAATTCACAAGCAACACTCTAAGGAAACGGGCAATATAAAGCTACTGTCCTTTTGGGGTGGAGAAATGACATTTGACTCAGCTAATAGAGTTCAAACGTAGGGCAATGAAAGTAATACGCACACCGTCTTGCGGTCGGCGCAGGAAGTCAAAAGTGTAAGGCGTCATTATAACATACAATTGACCTTTTGCCGGTACGATGCAAGTCTTATAAATATTGCAATAACATTTTTTTAAAGTTTAATACTTATTTAATTATGTTGAATTTAAAATGCAACGGCGTATTATTAGCGGAGTTTGAAGTTAAACTCATTAAATATTTCTATTAATTTACTCAACAACAAATTATAGATATCAATAGTACATTCAAGTGGACGTATGGATACATACCTACGGCATCCAGAACATTTCTTAATTATTTTTATTCATTAATAATAAATATTACTTATTGCCTGTTTTCAACTCTCTAGATTTTTGTGTCTTAATAAAATCCATTGATTTTCAATTATTTGTTTAGCTAAAGCAACAGTTCTTTATTTAGTAAAATATATGACTAATACGCGTAAACATTATTATATAGCCTTCCTTGATATAAGGGAAGGCTGAGGGGATGCGGATGTTTTATTAGAATTATATCATCACTGCAAATCCGTTATGAGGTAGGCAGAAAGCACAGAGTGTGAAATATATGTACATACTAAACAATATAAATAAATATTAATATGGTTTGTTGTATATAAAACTAACAAACGGACGCGCACGACTGCTTCGATCGTGTAACAGCCATAATGTATCTTCGAATAAGACTAACATAGAAGACGAATCTAGCCTGTTCACACTTGGTCCGCCTATAAATTACTACTAGGAAATGTTCTACCCAGAAACTTAACATAACATCAAGCCTGTATGTGCCCCAAGGGGTAGATAGTGGAGTGTAATATTCCATACCACAAGAAATTTTTCCAAAAAGTACCTTCACACACCATGAATGGGCATTTTCTAAAAGAGATCAATTACATTTTCGCGATTTCGCGTTCAATCTGACAGAAAGACAAAAAATATTATCTTAGGACTTGTATAACGTAGGGGGTAGCAAGAATTTAAAGAAATATATTTCATGTTCAGACTTTATCCTTCTTACTGCTTCTTTATATTTATAGACGGATCGACATCCGTGTGTTGCCTGAATAACAATTTTCATTATTCAATTATAATCATAATAGAGTATCAATCTTCACAGAATATAAAAATCGGTATACAATACTTCAAACATCTTCTACACAGTAGCCACAGATAATTTAATAACCTATTCTAACTTACCTCTAAGATTTAAAAATGACGAAGAAAAAATTCATGATAAATGACACATCCCTAAACTAAAAAAATCAATCTGTCAGAATTTCTACGTACCAAATCCTCAGGGGACTGTTCTACAGCGAAAACACTTCTGCAAGTGCAATGTAAGTGTAACGTGGCGAAGAACGCCCTACAACTATAGAATGACGGTATATGCAAACTGACTTACAGTGGTTGGATATTAAGAGCTGAAGATCGAGGTCTGTGGCGTGCTATAGGAGAGGCTTATATCCAGCAGTGGACAGGGACAGGCTGATGAAGATGAAGTGTAACATGAGAATTGTTCCAATCATTAAGCATAAAACAATTTCTTACCCTGACTTCATGAGGGTATACGGAGTTATCGGTGTACGCGCAGAGTAAGTCGACGGAGAGCGGGTGACATTGACGGAACTTGGAGGCGAGCAGGAGCGCTGTGACGGCGAGCAGTTGCAGCTGCTGACGCGAGATGGCGCGCTGCACCAGGAACCTGTCCATGTAGCTCACGGCCAGCGGGAACACCTGCTCCTCGCACTGCTGCTCCTCGCATACCTGACGTGCAATCACTTGTAATCATAGTAGCATAATTGCTGAACTTTTTGGTAAAATTACGTACAGCCTAAACACAACACGTAAGTAAATAGTAACAAAGTTTAGTCAGTTATTTGTGTGCATCTATTTACTTTAACTCCTAATTGTTGTACATAACTACAATGTAAATAATAGTAAGTATTGTATTAATGATGCGTAATTAGCTAATATTCTAATATTTTTCTTCATTTGCTTGAATTTAAGGAATATTTATTGAATACACATTACGACGTATTAGTGTATATGTATTTGCTTATATACATGACAATGGAGCTTATTGACTAATTTTATTGTGAAAAGCAGAAATAAAATGATTATGATAAATTAAAAAACAGGGATAAAAAAATATTGCGGCAAACTATTTATATTAAAAAGCAAACAAATGTGCAACATCTGATTACCGAAATACCCTCATCGAAAAAACACGAGCAAATATCATAGATATTAAAGTGGGTAAGTACAAATGACATTCATACAGATTTCTAGGAAACATTAAAAAACGAACCATTGTTAAAAATTGAGATAATTTGAATAGAAAGCTCAAGTGCGCCTACAAATTTCGGGTCATTGACTCCAATTTTAATCAACTGTTGACGGAAGTTAAGTCTATTACTTCTACTTAAACTAAAAAAGGAGTGATTATAATTGTCTATGATCAGTGGAATGATTCCTTAATTTAAATAAACACAAATGTCTTGTTAAAGTTACCTCTAGCATCCAGGTAGTGACAACCTTGCGCATGAACGGCTGGATGTCTATCTGCACATGTTGGAAGTAGTCGGTGTGCAGTGCGTGAGATCTCTCGAGAGTTAGCAGATTCATGAGAAGCCTAGGATCTCGGTCCAGCGCCCGGTCGGGACCAGCTATGCACCTATCCACGGCCCTTCCGCTGCCACCGCTGCGATTTCCAGAGTTCTCGATATTCTCTCCACAAGACAAATCCATTTCGCTCACGATCTACTGCACTGAACAAGCGATGTCACCTAACAGCGATGAATTTTCTCAAAACACTACACTTAAAAATGTACGGATAGTACACTGTCTCATTTATTCACAATGTTTATAGTTCGCACGAGAGCTTGTGGAGGTGGCAAGCGCGACACAACCGCACGTCAAGCAGCCTAGCAGGCAAGTGTGAAATGTCAAACAATTCATGTACTGCGCTACCACTACGCGTGGCCTGTATCGGAACGCGTTGCACCGGTGCTCCTTCCACCCCACCCTTAGCATTGTCTTGTAGCCCTTATTGTAAGACCCTATTCGTACAAGATAATACAGGGTGGCGACTTAGGGTTTCAGTATTAGGGGACCATATCTGAATACTACGTAATTTCTATAAAATTTCATTTTTTTAAAAAAATTATGTATTGCGCGTGAATCTATAACGTTTGTAAAATAACCGTTAAATTGTGTATTTAAGTTTGTCTGTATCTCATATTGGTTGCGTACAACATAACATATCATCTTATCACGCACGTACATATTTCCCCCAAGGAGTAGGCAGAAGAGTGTAGCACTCCCACTTATTAACACTGATATATTATGTCCTTTGGAATTGACTACATGATTTCATATTAGTTTCAAACATATCTTTTTCGTTATATATAGTTCACAGTCTAGCAAAAGCCAGTATATTAATGAGACTGGTGATGATTATGAGTAAAATAAGCACAACGCTACAGTTCATTGCGACAGGTGTGCAAAGAGTCGAACCGTATCCAACCGCACTTTTTATTCTGAATTAATTAATGCGGTCGTAATCTTGTCACGGTTGCAGATCGCAATCAAACAAGGCTGGGCGAGCTGTCCCATGGACTGGTGACTGCTAGAGACAATCTTTCTCAATCATTTCAGTTCTTCAAGGGACATGTTAAAAAAGCGAAATCGAATGCAAAAATAAAATACTATACCCCAATTTTGTTGCATCAGCACACGGTCAATGTATCGAGGCTGGTTTATAATATTTAATGATTGTACATAGATACAATACTAGAAGTACTATGTATTGTTTACGACTACGAAATGCGTAAATTTTATTACTCCATATCTAAACTGGTTTCATTCGAGGCACGAGTTACCTCACTCACAATAATTATAAGTTTTACATAAAAGTTTAAATAACAATAGCCGACACAAAGCTAACAATGGTTCCCTAACATTTATTTTAAATATTGTAATATAACAGAGGTCTGGTTCAGAGGGTGTTGTTAACACGGTTGGGAGGGACCGGAGGGCAGCTGCGCGTGCGCCGGGTGTGCCCACACTAGTTGACATTATATTACAAATCCTAACACACCTGATCTTATAACCGGCTATTGTTAATATTCTCTTGTTTGAGATTTAAATTAAGTATGCACACGTGCCCTGAACTGGATTTCATATTATTATTAATTGCCAGCGCGTATGGCAACTCATACTTTTTTTTAATTTTAAGGTAAGTTTGTCAAATTGTATAAATATATCCAGCGTGACGTAATTTATACGTAATATGACTTAAATTACGTCATATTACGTCATGTCCTATCAACAATTATATTGCTCCATCTCATTATGTCTAGCATCGTGTCGTAAATTAGTTATCACAAATGTATGTGACTAAGCGGGGAAATTTCACACCTTGGTTTGACGTAAGATTGGAACACTTAATATGATCTCATTTATTTTAATCTTTATTAATAACCCTATACTGGCTACAATAATCATTATTAATAAGGCTAGACTGCCTCGTTGGCCGAAGCGTAAGTTGCAAGCGTAACTGTCGATCGGGAGGTCCTGGGTTCAAATCCCGGGTCGGGTACTATTAGATTTTTCTAATTTAGAATTCCTAGTAGTGGCTCGGAGTGTAGAATAGTGCCCGGTGTATGGCAATAGGCTCACCACCTATTCCATGGGACATAAACGTGACTGATGAAACATGGGAGTGTGCCACACTCCTCTGCCTAACCCTTCGGGGTTTACAGGCGCGATGTTACGTTTTAATAACACTATGTTCTGTACTATTATAAAGTAGCAACGATTTTCATTATATTATATGATTGTTTCAGAACACGCGCAAAATTCTTTCGCTACACAAATATGGTCCTACGATATTATTTGGTTTCTAAACATTTATACAAGACAGTTAAATAGTTTCTCAGTTGTTTTTGTCTTTAGAAACAGATCAATTTTTAGTAGACGAGCGTTACAAGGCCATACTTAGGGTCCTTTCAAATAAACCGATTCGGAGAACAGAGCCAATTATGGCCGTATTTAAAATAGAACGTCAGTGTATTTCAATAAAGCCTATTTTTACTTATCAATTGTGACAGTGCTCGGGGCTCCTCTTACTATAAAATGTTCGACATGTAAAAATACGCTTTATTGTAATGTTTTACTGTTCGATTTTAAATACGATCATAATGTGCTCTGTTCTTCGAGTCAGTCTATTTGAAAGGACCCTTAGAACTTGCGCTTGATTACCGTGGGCACTGATATTTGGCTACAGCCGGGTTCAAGTCCGTAAACATAGAGAAAGAGAACTGTGTCCCTGATACAGCTTACACAATTTTTTTTTAAAAAGCCACAGACATAACCAATTATAAGAGGTCTCTGTGTATTAGCGCACACTAAAGACAGCATAAATAAAAAGAACTAAGACCTTTTTTTTTTCATTTTGTTATGCAATGGACTGACTAAAAATAGTAGCTCTTAAACTTTGGAGACCTTTACTATTTTAACTTCGCTTAATCGCTTAAAACAGAATTCTACCTTTCTGGCTATACTGCCGTCAAAGTTTCTGCCCTTTTTAACCCGTTAAAAAACTGTAAGCCTGCTGACGAAATAATAGACCATTTAACGCGCTACAGAAGAAAGTAATAATTATTTAGTACACGCTGTTACCAGCCAGCTTTGCTAAGCATAGACAAAATAGTTAATTAAAACATATCACTAATTTTACAATTTATAAACAGTTCCTCTAACCAGAATTATTTATAAATAATAATAATAATCACTTACATTATATTCTGCCTACAAAAACATAGTAAGGAAGACGAGCAGGACTAAATTAAGATTGCGCCTTTTTCGCCATACAGACAGGGAATCCCAAAATGAACCAACCTTACAGTATGCAGTTCCTCGAATCCATAATTCCATAAAATAATAATATCAGTTTTTTCTAAATTGTCTTTTCTTAAAAACCTTAATCGAATTAACGTAAAATACTTCAACCTTTCAAAAATACTGACAATGTTTCATAACTAATGTCGGTTTCCACTATCGAGTTTGATTATTTATTTTCTTAACAAAAGTATCATTAGCTTTGAACATATAAGCCATTATATTCTATAGTTTTAATCCAACGATCACTAAATTCTTTCGGTCCGTTATAAATAAAACATTCCTTTGGTTTATGTACGAAATATGTATGTATATGACACCCTAGTGACCCTAGTATGTTATACTAACTGTAACTATATTTAAATACTCAACAAATATTACCCAAATAGATCGAGTCCTTCTCAGATCATGCACTTTATCAATACCAATATTTAATTTTTATTTATTTAAATTATTAACAATAAATTATATAGTATACACTCTATAAATTACACTCGCAATCAGACACACTTGTACTTAACTTACGCCAATTATACTCATAATAAAGGTAGTCGGAATTCTCTAAAACTGCGTATATAAAGAACTTACTACAGAAATATTTGGCATTCTGTGTTCTTTGCCTACCCCATGAAGGGCCTACGGTAATATATATTAAAATAACATATTTACAATACCATTCTTCTATAGTAAATAATACTATGAATTGCTGCCTAAAACCTTGCTGGCTGCATTTATAACTCATAAACATGAAATAATATACATAAAAATTACACAAATTTAGAAAACTAACCAATCCTATTTATTTCCATTCCCGCCGATTTCAAGGAGCGGGATAGATCTGCAATTAAATACTTTTATTGGCGCAATAATTCAAACGCATCGTTCTGTCTGTCGTTGTCAAACATAATGAGCGAGTACACTTTTTTTTGCGAAAAAAGCAACAATAAGCAGCTGCAACTAACTTCTGACAAAAGTGAAGGTTTAAGTTTAAAAAAATTTATTGTCACATAAAACATGGTGTCACTTAAAAACTTCGTAATACCAGAAGATTACTAAATCGGATCTATATGGATAGTAACATTAAAGCAATTTTCGTTATAATTACTTCGCTTTAGTATTGATGTAAGACTGTTACATCGAACGAGTCCTATACTAGTTTTACAACGTAAACAAATTATTACATGCTATTGAATATTACTCAAGGATGTAATTGAATATTATATATTTTTCTTATGATATCAAAACCATAGAGATATTATATATAGAATAGGGAAGACATATGACTGCGTGTAAGCGGCAACGTCCGACAGTTAGAAAGAGAGAAACGATCGCGATACCCTATCTCTCTCTATCTCACTACTCACGCATGCGCAGCAAAAGAACCGCTTATTTTTCAAACAATGAATTCACGCTAGCGCTACCTGTGCGTGCGCGAGTAGGAAGAGAGAGAGAGATAGGTAGCCTCATTTGCTTTCTCTTTTTTTCGATGGCCGCATTTTAGGCTGGCTGCCCTACTCTATACATAATAACTCTAAGCTGTAAATCTCTGGGAATTTTCTTCACTTTCTATTGTTTTATATTTCAAAAGAAACGAACTTAGTTCAAACTGATTCTAAAAAGTAAACTATAAGATCGAATAACGTAACGTTGTCGTATGCCGATAAAAACTTTTATAAACACCATGTAGTTTGAAGAGAAACAGAAGTGTTTTTTGGTAACTGAGAACTATCGTTACTTTATCTGTTACTAGATTGAACTCTTTGTAAACTAAAATTTGAACGTTGACATTGACACTGAAGCCAACGTCAATGTCGTGTGACAGTTGGTCACAAAATACAAAAGAAACAATAACGTCTAAACGTATCTTTGCTAATTGCAAATACATTCCATTCGCAATTAGTAAATATGACATCAGAAAAGGATCCCCTCGTAAATGAAAGGTCTGGAACGGTGCGGGAAGTCGGAAATCATGCTATCTGGAGCCTATCCTCATGTAAACCAGGTAATCGAAACATTGCTTTGGGGAACGTAAAGTTAAAGACGATTTGAAGAAATGTTAATCTCAATATTACTTCTGGTAATCCTTCTGGAACTGCTATTGCACGTATCACTTTTTTATGATATTTATTTATTACATACTATATTTGTATATTAACAAAATTTAGGAGTTTTATCGTTTATGTGTCAGGGATTATTAATTAATTGTACGTAATATTACACCTATAATCCCCGAAAGGGTAGGCAGAGAAGTATAGTACACTCCTACGTTTCACCAGTTACGTTTAAGTCCCATGGAGTAGGTGGTGAGCCTATTGCCTTGCACCGGGCACGATATCAGACTCTGAGTTACTACTAGATATTATAAATTAGAAAAATCCAATAGCACCCGACCCGGGATTTGAACCCAGGAGCTCATGATCGGCAGTCGCGCTAGCAACAACTTGACCAACGAGGCTGGCAGTATTTATTAATTATATTAAATTTTAAACACTTTCATATTTCTATCATCATCATCATCATTATCATCAGCCTGCTCCCGTCCACTGCTGGACATAGGCCTCTCCAATGGCACGCCACTGA
>DWJK01006406.1:0-10495 GCA_018248815.1 Croniades pieria auraria | reverse complement strand
AACGTAACTGGTGAAACGTGGGGGTGTATTACACTCCTCTGCTTACCCCTTCGGGGATTACAGGCGTGATGTTACGTCGAACTTTTATTTATTTTAACAGCATGCGTCTATAGTTATGTGATTTAATGTGTAAATGTTGGTCCCCTAATTATTATGTTATGAATTGCTGATGGAATTAGTTCCTTAAGGTTATTTATGTACATTATTTCCTAACAACGTGATAAAATGTTCTTTAAACAGAGAAAACTTAGCCTCAGAAATATTTACAAAAAAGCAATTAATGTCAAAAATGGTTGGTTCAAATTCAATACAAATACATTAAAATCTATTAGAAGGCACGTAGCTGACGCTTTGCTTAACATGCAATCTACGTTTATTTCCTTTTCGTTAAATATATCTCAACGATATTGTTCACAACCGTTGCAGTGTACGTTATAATTGTTTTATTAAATACACTACTTAAGCCGTCTTATAAAATGGCAGTGCTTTCTTGACAATAATATTACAGTTTTACTTTGATATCAGTTTAGAGTAATCTTATCATCCAATTACCCTTTGTCATTGTTATCGGTAGCTGTCTTGGTAAGTAATAGTAATCTTTTTAGTCAAATCCAATAACCGGATTAAATAGCATAAATACTATTATTGCTATACATATATAAAATTTGCATCCCAGTTTACCGTTACTTTTAATAAAATAACGCCATCTAGTAGCAAACTGCTGAACTATAATTATTGAATTGTTATCTGTATAAATTATAACGAAACTTTACTGTTAATTACCAAAAGTACTTAAATGCTTCTACTATTATTAAAGTAGATAAGTAAATAAGCAATTCTAAGCAAATCTAGTTAAATAATAAGATGATACCTACAATCTTGCACGTTCGTCGTGTACCTAGTTAAGAGTAAACTATCACGTAATTTTAAAATACTCCGCACATGAATTTCAATGCAAGTCATAAGCATGAAGGCGGCGACTCTTCTAGGAATACTATATAAGTACCGTTATAAAGTCCTTGATGAATGCCACATGTTAAGCAGTTTGGTTACATTTTTATGGTCCATATTAGTGTTTTACGATTCTTCTAAACATCGGTTAATAACAATGTTACGTCATAAAAGTGACAGTAATATAAAATAAAAGTAATGATTCTATTTATTTCTATTTATTTTTCGCTTATTCGCTGTTATTATATGTATAAAATCAAATACAGTGATCTGTTCTTGCCAATACAAATAGGTACTTGTCTTGCATATGTAAGAAACATTTCTTTAACTGAATATCGTTTCTGATATTTTAATCGATTAATCATGTGTCCTTTTGTTCTTTTTCTTAACTTACACAAAACTACAATCATTTCATCTTCATTGGTAGCAATTGATCGATTGTACAGACAAGTGTAAAAAATCACTGCTATTTTAACAAATGGTTCGTTCGTTAATCATATAAGATTGGACATCGTTCGCAACTGAACAATTTCATAAACAAGAATATCTGACGTGCACTAGCATTTGTCATATTTGTCCCATTATTCACACGTTCGGAAGAAAACAATCTCATTTCTACCTACAGTTGGATATTATAAACTGGACTTTTGTGTATATTATATTTAAACCGAGCAAAATAAACTGTTGGTAAACAATGTTAATAACTGATAATTAGATGATTAAAAGGATTAATAATTCAGAGGTATATTTTTGAAGTATTTACTCATTATTATATTTCCTGTAATTTAGTCATTTAAAGTACGTTGTTGATTGTTTGTATAGACACAGAATTGTGATATTTTAAGAAGTATAAAACATTTAGATTTGTCTATTAAATCTGTGTTGCATGTAACGAAAATTAGCTTTTTTTAGATTCTGGCAACACTAGTGCTACAAAATACCGCCGTATTCTATTTTAACATCTATAACAAACGTATTTTGAAAATAGAATGGGCATTTAAAGTTTCAAAGTACATTTTTAATTGAAAAAGCAGCAAAGGAGAAGGCCATGGTCAAAATTGACCTTTATAGTCGACCTCAATAGGACAGTAGGAATGGGACGGTCAATATTGCTTAGTTCTAAACTTCTACCGTTCACGTGTGTTAGTTCGGCTTAATAGAAAAAATTTGCAATCATAATAGAGCGTTATAAAAGTGTAACGCTGAGTTTCTCGTACATATTCAACACGGATCAATCGGATTTCTATTTTTGATTGAGTTTTGTGTTGAGCGCCCCGCTTTGTGTGTTATCGGCACGGACCGCGCACGAAGCGTTTCTTACCGCGTGCGTGCTCACCGGAACTGCATTGTGCGGTGGATTCTGTGCAGTCTCCAGTGTAATTACTGTTAAGTGCTAATTATTATTATTATTATATATTCTGACTCACTTATATCGGTTGCTTCCTTAATATGCTCACCCTCCATTCCATGATGACCAGTATAAGATAACTTGTGAATCATGGGAATGAACTTCACTTTCGAAGAAATACTGGGACGATGTTAACTTTTCTATGCTATGAAATTACCACCTTAGTATCTGAGCTCCGAGACAGCTGACAAAAAACATATGCGGGTGGAATTTATAGGTCATTTAAGAAAATATTTAGATCATCAGTGTCATAGAAATGTTATAAAGCGCATGGTAGAACTTAACAATAATTGCTTCACTGGAACTGGAACAATCTGGAAGAAGATTGCAGACGCATATAGGCTTTGACACTAAGCTTTATACCTTGGTTCTTAGTTAACTCTGTGGTCGTTCTGACTTGAAATATAAGCAGTTGAAATCTAATGTAATACTATGGTGTATATGATAATTAACAACTTCTTTAATCATTTTTAGACCTCGAAGACTTTGAAGATGATTTTTTTATTTTTCGCCGCACTTTTAACAATTTTATGATTTATCTAGAATTTCAACTATAAACCATTAGGGTAATCTTAAAAGTAATAAATTAAAGATAAAGCCATTTAGGTATTGCAAAATAACATAACATCCACATTAGCTAACGATGAAACTTAAACTTGGCCTTAAACCGGATAATATTAAGATTAAATTCCCGCCACATTTTAGCAATAACATGTACATTGCTGCAGGAAAAGTCAAATTCTGGTAACTTGGAACGCGTAATACGGACAAGTCAATACTCATACACAAAGTACTTATAATTGCAGCTGATGCACTGATAAATATTGAACAACGTGGTCTTCATCACGAGCATGACGGGTGACTTCTCCAACATGAAATAACAAATGAAATTGCAAATCGGAACACCGCATAAATCTGTTTGCGTGTGACGGCGCGCCGAGGTCCGACCCTCGTAGGTTTCCATTAGGCGCTCTCACAAAGCCGCCCCATTGTCCTATTGATGGCGATAAAATATTATTTACGTGATGGAATTTTTATGTTTCCGATCCCTACGCGCCGCGGCGTGGTGATCTTCAGTTTTATTAGAAGTCACGCGGAATGCCCATTCACGTGTTATTATAAAGCAATTAAATTTTATATTCAACATTATTTAAGATAAGAATGTCGTCAAGCTTTTTTGGCTCCATTTAAATTTTAAATCGTCTTTCATACGATGCGATAAGCATATCGCGCTATCATTAATAAATTCTGTGAAGCGCAATTAACATTGAACTCAATTAGCAAACATTTCGACGCATGAACATTTTTAATATACGAATGTTTTAATAATTTAACAGTTGCATCATACGACTAAGTTCAATTCGTTAAAATATCAACGTACATAATAAATACGGGTATCTCACGCATCCATTACAAAGAGTATTGTTTTTTAATAATATGGTAGTTTAAAAAGTTTGTTTACGTTTAGTAAAATCTATAGAAAACATTCGTTTCTGAATGTTTTTTTATTTGATTTTCAGTCAAGCGTCGCCTGCTCGTTGCCGCAGAGCGTCTGCTCCATGAGAATTCCTGGCATGAGGTGAGTCATCCGCGGTATTTATATACCTAATGTACTAGATACTTTACAACCGCATTGAGTTTTCTGGTAAATGCAAAGGGCCTTAACGCATAAACAATGTAACATCTGGGGTGTCAGTGTTACGTGCCAAGAGCTGGAGTGTTTCGATCTGCGATCTACACTTTATTAGTCGAATAGAACAGAGATACGGATATATCCTCATTTAATATACAATTACGGTTTTGTTGCTATTTTATACACGTGTATAGATACGATTGATTTTGTTAGAAGGCGTTTTGTATTGCGTATTCGTGCGTGCGCTATTAGTGAGAAGCAACGCGCGTATTATTTAGCGCGCACCTGCCGCGTAGAGATGTCAATGGCCGTCAAACGCAGTCCGAGCGCCGTACACATCGGCACTCGCATGTCACAAACAAAGCGCGCAGTGTCAACACAACAATTACACTAGCGGACCGCGTCTGTTGACAAATGTAATAAGCCGGATGGCGGGAAAACAACGCTTATTTTTTACCGTACTATTAACAGGTAGGTTCTAGGTACCGTACATCTAATAGATAGAAATATATTAGAAAGAAACTTAAATGATGAACACCCATACAAAAGTATCGGTTAAACGAAGCTAGATGAGTAAAGTGCCGAGGTAGCTTATATTATATTTTTGGTTTTAAGCGGTTACATAAGTTATGTTGTATGTACTGTATATGGATAAGAAACGATGCAAGGTAAATAAAGTGCCGTTAAGATTAATTTTAAAACTTCTTCAAACATTTAAATTGTTTGACTTATTGCAAACGCCATTCTTTGTCCTTATAACATATTGTGGACTTGAACACATGCTAAAATATATCCAATAATCTTACAGTAAATATTATAATGTAAGAAAACAACATATTGTGCATCTGCAGAATGCATGTTAAAAATATTACCATTTATTTTAGGGTAAATATAATGAAAGAGACACTACACATTCACTTTACAAAAATGGATTGCGATTCAGTTTAAATTTAAAGTCCATTCAGATATAAAATTCTGTGACTGAATAGCTGCAGCGGAACCGGAAACGATATCAATAGGAAATGAGGCAATTAAAACTAAACTTCCTTAAAGCATCTAGTTGTTGGTATCATTGATTTTATTTTATAACTGGTATGTAGTATCTAAAAGAAATATGAAATTTACATTTTTATGATATGAATAAAATACTTATAATGGTCATGAATATTGTAACTGTACAATTTAACAATTTTAGTTAAACCGACATTCTGACTGTGATACTAGATGAAGCTCCCTCGCTCATTCATTCACTGATTTCACTATTCAAAAAAAATCCGGGTCGCAAAATTATTTAATTTAAATTTTTCAAAAACTTGGCATGCCCCGAAAAAACGAAACCTTTTAAGCTTTTGAAACATCTCCCGCCTGCGTTGCCTATTTGCAGCGGCTGTGTTTTCCGGTAGCAAAATACTTAAGAAGGTTCTTAGAGATAATGCGGGTCTCCGTTGGCGCCATTAAGAAGAGCGTAGGTAATTACTGGGTACATAAACAAATCGGGCCCAGGAATGGAGGTTTGCACGGCATCCTTACACTCACCCGCTAGGAATCTTAAGTGTAGAGTAATCTAGAAATCTTGTGCCAGCAAGATTCGTGGAGGCTGTCACGACGGCGCGTTTTTGCAGAATAGCTGCGAATTATGGCGTTACTGAGCTATTTACGGATTATCCTGAGTGCAACTTTGTGAAGAAATCTTACATATCTAATGAATTAGTATATGTTCTAAAGGCAACCCTCTTTAATGTTGGTAGTAATTTTTCAAGGTGTCGCTCAACGGCGAATAGAGGGGGTTAATCTCGGAGCCTGTTTAAACGACCGAGTCCGAAACGATGTGACGTGACAAACAACAAAAGTTATCGATATAGCCCAAAGGATTAGCAAGCTGGAGTGGCAGTGGGCTGGTCACATCTGTCGCAAAACAAATAACCGATGGAGTAGTCATGTTTTAAATTGGATGCCATGTCTTGGCAACATAGTTTAGTTCGCTCCAGCTAGGTGGAGTGACAATGTACGCTAAGTGGCTGGCAGCAGTTGGAAGCGAAGAGCTGAAGATCGAGCTCTGTGGCATGCTGTGAAGGGGGCCCACGTCTAGCAGTGGACGAAAACAGGAATGATGATGATGACGTTGATGATGATGATGATAATATAGTAATAATGTGATGTGATATGATAGTTTTTTATGAAAGCCGAGTATGTCATTTCGTATTAAAACCAAATAGAATACATAAGTCGTACGTAAATTCAAAATCACTATTTACAGTAAATTAAATGAATTCGTCTGCCAACCCGCACTTGGCCAGTGTGGCAGACTATGGTCTTAACCCTGTCAGTACGAGAGGAGGCCCATATTTCAACAGTGGAATAACAACCGGGTCGATTATTATTATTGTTTTAAAATGAATTCAATGTTGTAATACTAGAACATGAAACCGATGGCCTCGTTCGCTTTAAACAAAATACAAAATAACAAACAACACAAGAAAACAAGAATTTTAATGAAATGAAATTTTACGACTTTTACAATGTTCGCTGCGGCTACTTTAGCAACCATGAATTTCCAATGAATATGATGAAGATAAAACAAATTATGAAAAGTGTGTTATTGTTATTATTATATCATCATGCCATATCCTTTACGGGGTAGGCAGAGTTCACCGGATGCCAAAATTATTTTTTAAAATGTATAATATCTTTAATATATAAACGACCCTTACAACCTCTGTAGTCACCAACACAACATATCACAGTATGTAATTAATAAACGTAAAAAAAAAAAGTAACATCGCGCCTGTAGCCCTTGAAGGGGTAGGCAGAGGAGTGTAGTACACTTCCACGTTTCACCAGTTACGTTTAAGCTCCATGGAATAAGTGGTGAGTCTATTGCCATACGCCGGGCACTGACCAGACTCCGAGTCACTACTAGAAATTCCAAATTAGAAAATTCCAATAGCACCCGACCCGGGATTCGAGCCCAGGACCTCCCAATCGGTAGACGCGCTTGTAACCACACTACCAACGAGACAGTCAAATCAATAAACATATTACAGATCTAAATATGTAATGCTTGCAGAACACTCAAATATTATACTCGCTTGTTTCCTACACTGTGGTTTAAAATTTAATCATTCAGTCGTGTTGTCAATTTAATGACGTTATGCTCGAATGCAATAATGCACCTTATGTTTTGGTATACCTTGGCAAAGGCCATGTTCAGTAGTGGAACAACAGAGGCTAATATGACGATGATGATGAACTAAAATATCATAGAAATCTTTCTAATATATATGTAGTTTTTATGTACGAATTCAATTCTATTTCATTCTATATTTTATAATAAAAACAAATGTTGATTAATTTCAAATAAATTAATGTAGATATAATAAAAATATATGATCGCCGACCTGCAGATATACTAGTGGCTTTAAATGAATAAATTGATGATTTCACTTGTTAAAAGGCTTTAGATTCTAGATCACTAAAAACATTAGCTTGCATAAGATATCTGCCAACTATTTTTCATACAAACGTCGTACATCTGCTGAACCCTATGGACCCAGCTTTAGAAGTATAAACAACATAATCGTCCCCAAGAACTACATTCATATTTGCAATGGTACACAACTTCAGTCTTCTCATCCGCGACGCGGCGCACGTGCGTATGAGAATTGAATATGCATTGTGAAACAGACGATCTATTACAGAAACGGTAAGTGAACGACTATTTCTGGTAGTCTCTGGACGTATTCACGCTATGACCACGCGTAAATTAAACGTATTTTCAACAATTTTATTCCCTATCCGTGGCACCGGACCTTGGCCACAAGCTAATAAATTTTATTTTCCTATAATTAAAAATGGTCGTACCGTACTTTAAATGCCCCATAAACACCGCCGCCGACCGCGGTATCAAAGCTAACTTTTATTACAAGAAATGCTGTTCTACTTTATTACGTTTAGAAATTTCCTACAGATCAATTTAAATGAACCTTTCTTTATCGGTCGTAGAGTTAGGAAAGATATAGAATGCACCGTGTTGAGTCTTACTGACGTCCGCTTATCTGTGGATCGTTTAATCGTATTAAGATCAATATTTGTTTTTCATCAACTCATAAAATTAATGTTTAGTTTCAATTTTATATCCCAAATAAGTTGTACTTCACAAAACATTACTTAACCTTTTGCAGCGTATATTATAAGACATAACAACCGTGTCTACCATAGCGGAATGCGAAATGAATACTCTATTCTATTATTATAAAAGTATATAGTTGATTTTCTGTGATTATATATGTATCGACTTAACTTACGCACATTTTTCGGGATGGCCCGACTAGTTTCGGATCTGCACGAGGTCCTTCCTCATGAACTCACACCGTTTTCAGCGAGGTCGTGGCTAAGAGTTTGATTTTCAATGTAAGATTTTCTTACTGTTTTTCCAGGGTTTCCATTATAATATAACTGTACATATATGACGAAGAAATCCCACTGATTATTACATTATTACATAGTACCAAAGCTGTATTAATTAAAAAATCTTTATGCATTATAATTAGCATAAAAAATCGTTTGTGGAACTCTCCGCGCGCGCGCACGGAGAACCACTGCATTTATAAGTACATGGAATGACAGTGCATAAAACGTTACCACGCTAGGAACAAAACGTCATCGTAATTATAATATGAATAGCAATATTTATGCTGTTACCATAATAGTTCGCTTGAATGGTCGTGTAAAAATAGGGCGTTAGTCGAGTCGCGCGACTGGTCGTGAACGCAGCAAGTTATCACGACTAGTATCTCGGAACCACATGGGTTTCCGGCACTCCAGTCCGACCACTATACTGACACTTATTACGATGACTCACACGCCAACGCGAAATGATAAATTAACGTAAACGCATAGTAAGAAAACTGAATGATATCTGCTTATTTAAGCGAGTGTCAATCAAACATAGAGCCTAATGATAGTTTGGAATGATCGACATCCTTACGTATCACCGTTATTTGTCCTGTTTTTCATCGACAGGTCTCATTACTCGTGTTTATTATCTTAATAGTACATGGCAAGTTTCCGTCCACGTTTAAATTGTTATATCGCAATAATAACACCGATAATTGCCTTCCCTGAAGTTGATTACGTTTGGGCAAATGTATGTCACTCGGTTCTATAGTCAAGAAGTGTATAAGTATTTCTAATGACAGTGTAAAATAAAACCCTGGACTTTGAACCGCAGCTGCAATTAGCAAAACTGCGATGCCAGAAAATAACGAAGAAGACATATAATGATAACTCTTCTGTGCTTAATCTCGGCCACTTTAGAGAGCCATATGTAAGTTCTACAGCATTCTAGACTGGGTGCTACGGTAACGAAATGTTTGTCTTTTTTAATAATACAAACTGGCCCCCCCCCTCCTCAAAATCCCGTCATTCTAAAGCGCCTAATTAAATCTAATCCCGTTAATACGTTGTCGAGTCTTTCACGTGAGTCCTTTACATCTTTTCATTTTACTTTTGAAGAGGTTCAGATGCAGCCCAAAGGTATCCTATGAAGAGGTTCAGATGTTTCCAATATTTCTGCAATATTTGACATACGTAACATGAAGCCTGTAACACCCTGAAGATACTGAGTGAAGAAGAAGCAGTGACAGCCTAGTGGTTAAGAATTCAGCCTCTCACTCCGAGGGTGCAAGGTTCTAATACACCTCTCTACAAAAGTGTGTTTTAATTTTAAATATCACTTGCTAAAGGTGAAGGAAAACATCGTGAGGAAACCTGCACACCTTAGAATTTATAAAAAAAAGAATTCTAAGGTGTGTGAAGTCTGCCAAACCGCAATTGGCCAGCGTGGCAGACTAATAGTCTTAACCCTCTCATTAAAAGAAATGACCCATATTCCAACAGTGGAATGACAGATAGGTCGATTATTATTATTATTATTATTTTTACTGACTGAAGAGGATTGTAGTACACTTGTCAGGAATTGTTAATAATAAAGTAAATCCTGATAAGAATAAGTAAAATACATTTTTTACACAAAATGTACTCAAGCCTTCATGTATTTAGTTCATGTCAACTGAATGAAATCGATTAAAATGTCGAGAAGCAATTATAATTGAACGATCTATACATTGATTGAGGTTTTTTGTTGAATACGTTCATATTTCGCGTTGATTATGCCTAAACCAAATAGCTAAGATCTATTCACTTAAGATCTATTTACATCATTATGATCACGAGTTAATAAACCTTTACTATGTATAATATCGTAGCACATACATTAGCTGCGTGCAGTGTTATAATGTAAAGTTTCGTTCGTGAAATCCATTATTTTAATTATTAATTAAGGTTACTAATTATTAAGTCTTGCATAGAAATTTAAGTTTGTGCGCTTACTCTACCAATATGGCTATGACTCTACCAATATAGAAATATTAAATAAACATATCAATCCTATTATCTAAATATTTTAATGTAAAGTGACTCAGTCATCTAACATTTTATTAAAA
>DWJK01006405.1:0-10495 GCA_018248815.1 Croniades pieria auraria | reverse complement strand
GTAGCCTTTCCTTTTCAAAAGTTGATAATGGAAATATGAAAGATCATAATGGAATAATTTCATGGCAAAAAAACATCTTGAAGTACCTGTTCGGGTTTAGGCTTGTCTGGAAATTTGGCTGCTGCAACTAGAAATATATCTGGATATGGTTTCCCACGTTTTACATTGGGATCAGAAGATCCAAAAGTTTTGTATGGAAACAGTGAAAATAGTGCTTGATGATGTTTATCTGTTTTCAAGTGATAACTCTCTTCACTGGAACTTGTTGCCAAACCAATCGGAACATTATTATTGTGTAAATGTTCTATTAATCTTCTTACCCCTGAAAATGACATAGATTATTCATAAGTCCTATAATAATATAATAATGTCAGATGACACAGCCAATGGTACTTAACATTGCTGTCAACACCTGCCCTCCATTCAGCCAATTGTATGCATGCTACCCTCACTGTGTTACTTATATTTTGACTTCACTTGAAGGAGTTCAATCAACATAACCGTAACTTCAAACCTATATTTCCCTGAAAGAGTAGGCACAGAACTGTTGCACTTACACTTTTCACCAGTTATATTAAATGTCGTTACCAACAAGAAGGTCGTAAGTTCAATTTCTTTTAGATGAAAAAGTTGTATTACTAACCTGGGAGAACCTCAGTGTCAGGAAACAGTACTTCGAATTGCTTTTTGCTCTCAACAATAAACTCTTCAGGCGACATGGGTAATGCTAGCTCCGTTACTACAGTTTTAGCAGTTTCGTGCTGTTGTGAGCCCATCAGTTTCAACTTAAGTTCATATGAATAGTCTTTGCCATATTTGGAAACGATATTTTGAAATGCCACTGTGTATAAGTTTTCAGTATCTACGGTTAAAGTTTAATAATACATCTATTTTATAAATGATACAGAGAACATAATGCTCAAATAAAACAATAAATAAAGAAAAAATCAAGTATATTAGAAATACTGACTTACTCAAAATCAATCCATCCATGTCAAACAACACATGTGTGACAGATTTGAACTCCATTTTATTTGACCCTTCAATTTACAAAAATCTATAGGTCCTGTGTACTTAGCACGTGATATTCATATAAATATTAGGTTATTTATTTCTGTATACAGAATTTCATCAGCTGTTTTAAAACTATGTCAATGTCAAAACTTCAGCATGTTTGTTTTTTTAATTTTGTGCTTACATTTCAACATACATCCCGATCTAACATACAAATTTCCCCATTTGAATAATAAAGCTGCTAATACATTATATTGCATAATTACATACTAAAATAGTTAATATGTTATATTGTTTTGAAAAAACCTTAACCTAACCACAGGCTACGGTCGTACAACCAGAAACAAAGTTGTCGAATTCTTTACTTTTACTTCATTTCATATTTATTTCAATGTAGTAATGAAATGATCGAATACTTGATGACAAGACTTTTTGATACCAATGGGCTCGCGTAATTATACAATATCACCATCTTTCATGACCATCTTTTTATGTGATATTCGTATAATCGCGGTCTATTGAGATGGCAATTGTTTTCGCGTAATAGTGTACTATTTCGATGCCACCTGCCTTTTTATGTGTAAAGTATACGAATTTTCGACTTGTGGAGTAAATTATTAGCATGAAACGTTTTTAAAGTAGAATATTCAAATCGCATTTCATTTACCGGCTTGTTGAAGTGAAATATACTTACTATATTATTTTTAGTCCCTTAAAATTTCGACGACTCATTTAGCATTGTACCGATTGTATGTTTCTATGCCTACATGTCTTTGTATGAGTTTATAGCACCGCCGAAACAAAAACCATGATGTAGTATTATTAGTGTGTAAGCTAAATCACATGTTAAATATTTAATATAAAATACTATTACGTTATCATAATATAACCTTCATTTATTAAAGAGCATGTGTTGTGTCATAATATTTAATTTCTCATCAAGTTTTTTTTATATAGTACTGTTATATTATTATACATACAAATGGAACAGGAACCAAGTATTTTGTTTTTCAAATTAATACGTATTTATTAGGCAGTAAAATAACATAACCTTAGGAAATTATTAGTATACTTAGACATTTTAATACAACTTGTCTTCATTTCTTGTAGTGGGGTTATCAAATTGAATTAGACCGTTTATTATCATTAAATCTGAAATGGACGCCATCGTGCTTGTAAATTTACACATACACGCAATATAAAATCAAATATTTATTATCTACTTTGTAACTTTTGAGCCCTTAAATTATGAAGAGGGGTTTATTAGGTCTATTTTCAAAAAATATGAACATAAATTATAATTTTGTTTAAAAAAGAACATAAGACAAACGTTGACGGGTGTTCTTAAGATATAGGTACATAATAACGTTATACCAATTTGTAAGGCAGAATAGCTGCGGATGAAGCTGTGGTCATTAAAAGATTTAAAGTCTCAAAAAGTTATTCTTTGACTCCATTGCATTTACGAAGTGCAGCGCTATGTAATCTTTTAGACGGCCGCTGGTGCAGATGTCCGTTTTGTCTATGGCATAACTCCTACTGCCATTATCTATTTTAATCAAGCTATTTACTGATTTGATTAAACTTACTTAAGATGTTTAATTTTTTGAGCAAAATATATAGTAATAATTAGTTTTTCTTTCTTATAATACTACATACCTTTCAATCCATGCGTAGTATTGTGATATTTCAATATTTGTTAATAAATAATAATAACCTCTTTTTGTACCCTATTTGCTGCGATGAAAGCAACAGACCTGTTATACAATGGCATGTTAAGATAGTGCAAACAGCATTAGAATCAGTAATTATTTAAATATTTTCACACACAATATTCTCACACTTATTCACCTACACTTATTGGATACCTATTACAAAGAAATATTTATTATTTTATTGCTTGGAGACGTCGACAACTAGGGTTCATAATCATTTGGATAATTCTTTATAGACACCAAGAAGGTACATTAATTATTCTATAGTTTTTAATTTGTATAATTACTTCACACAACGAGATGTGATACGTCAGGTGTGTACGCAGGCAAATAACGAGGAACCCGCGGCTCATCCCGTCGGCGCACCCCGCGGTCCACCGACAGACTTATGCTCCCGGCTTCCTTTACTCCATTCGACTTCGCACGACGCTGTGACGGCAAAATAGCCGCCCTTAAGGTTTTCCGTTTCTGAAACAAACCATTCGATCATCTACTTGACAAGCAATTATAAAATCTACTTAGATATTGACTACTTACGACAACGAAAGTATATTACGTCCAGCAATTGTTGGACTTCCAAGCAGCCGGGACTAATGTAATGATTGAAATTAAGAATGTAATGAACATGAATAGTATTTATTTCAAAGTATAAATATATTGGTCTTTAACAATAGATAATTAGTTCCTTTAGACACAAAGCTGTCGGTCGGTTACACGAAAATTATATTTTAGATTCGAAATGCTGTTTGGAGTCGATGTGGTCCATTGCTGCGATCTTTGCCTTGTTTACCTCAACGGCGCCGCGCCACCTGTCGGCCGCGTGGCGAGCAATTTCCATCCTCTTCTGTTTTCTGATTTGGTGACGTTTATACACCACTTCTATGACGATCAGAACTATCCCTCCGATAATGCCCGCAAGCACTAGTATGAACACGCCCGCCATGTTCTTTAAGCCTAACGTATTTGGTGTTTTCTCGTTTTCTTCACAGTTCAACAGATTATTTCGAAGAATCCATTGGTTGTCGAGAGATTCCATGATTCCACCTACAACGACAAAGGTGTTACTAAAAACACATAATTACGTATTATATAAAATATTGAATTGTAAATCCTCACTTTCATGAAAGTCAAGTATTGCCAATGTCACTAAATCCGCCCATGGTGAACCTTTCTGCAACCCTACCCCATACCCAGAGCGACCAAATAACTCTCCAGCGGTTACAAGCTCACAGTCTTGAGCGGCTTCAAATTCCAGACGCGATGAGTCCCAAATGAACGCCATAAGTTTCCTGTAATATAAAAATTCATAATTATGTAAGTAAATAAATAATAACTTCGATGAAAATGTAATTAGAAGTATAAGTGAGAATATGGTTAAAAATTTACCCATTCTTAACATCTTCAATAGCCTGTTCAGCATTATCATAGTTATTGGCCTCCATAGTCCTATACATGTTTGATAGTTCAACTTGTCGTCTGAAATACATGTCTACTGCTGAACCTTTCACAGTAGCACATGTCAGATTTTCCATTGTATTACGAAGCTGAAAAACAATGAAATATTATATTATTTTTAGCAAGATAAAGATTTTAAAGTCATCTTAAATTAACGTACCCTTGCATCATTAATTCCGGTTAGTTTAGTTTTTGGTCTTTCGAGCACGAGGAAAGCTGCCAAGTTGGCTGTATATGAAGCAACGATGATCATGGCAAAACCAGCCCAAACCATTCCAAGCACTCTGGCTGAAAAACTTCGAGGCGTACCTGAAATCAGAACAATTAGCATAATAAATATTTTATACATTAAAGTAAATAATGGATATTTAGAGCGCAGGATGTAGAACTCACCTTCACCAATACCGCTATTAAGGAGCACACCCCAAGCAAACCATATTGCACTGGAGAGATTTAGAGCATCTTCCTCTGTCCCGTCAATATTAGCAAGTTTGAACCTTCCAAACGGTGAAAATCTATCGAGGAGATAGAGAACTAATGCTACCACGTGTACCGAAACCATTACTAGGATCCACAGAGTATTGGAAAACGGTTGCAAGAATGACACCAATGTAGAGGAGCGTGAGGGCTGTGAATAGAAATCCTCATTACTTGAAAGAAAGCTTTATTCGTAGCTATTGCAACACACACACAAAAATTATTGAAAGTACAATAAACATTAAATAAGAAAGGCGCACATAACAATAGTTAAAAAAAATACTAGGAACAAAATAAACAAAACTTTATCTATGTATAAAAATACAAAAAAGTTAAGCTGAAAAGTTTATAACAGAAAGTTTGAGCTGCAGTTCGACCACGAAAGGGGAACACCCTCAGCATTTCTGAACGATATTACCGCAATATTTATTTTTACTAATTTTTCAAATAAAAGAATACCTTTTTCTCCAATATAGTGATGCCTTGATATTTGAACGGCTTGCTGAATTCAATGAATTCCGCTCTTTCTGGATTTATGGTCAGAGGTGCCACGATCATGTCTGCGCGCTCGTATACAAGTTCGCCTGTAGGTACATATGAATTTCCACAATAATTACTGATAAAAATAATCCTAAGCATTGACTTTGTAAGATCTCGTAACTTATACCACGTACCTATGAGACCAGTCCATTCTTTTTTTGCACCTGGCGCGGATAAGTTTTTAATGATATAGTTTCCGAATTGACCATCGGGTGACAAGGCCAATGAGTAGGTGAAGTTGATCGCTTTAGACAAATAGCGTAACAAATCCATACAAAATCCCTTACAACAGTATATACGATCTGTGAAAGCATATGATAAGATACATGTTACCGAAAAAATTAATGAAACCCTTGATTACTTAAATTTTGATAATCGTTAATATAACAATAATAATCGACCCATTAACATTCCACTGTTGGGATATGGGTCTCCTCCCATATTGAGAGGGTTGACCATCATCCATTTTGTTATATGTAGTAGTACATAAAACAAAAAATTCTAACGCTAATCATTGCATGAAAAAGAGTCGTTCGTATAGTTAGTAGTTCTTTAAAAGTAACCTAATAATAACATCTATTATGATTACCAAGATCGTCACTAGCATTATAATAGGGGCACGGAATCTCTTCAGTGGTGCAATCGCCTTCATCATCAACGCGTCGAGCGTACACAAACGGCTTTTCTTCTATTGTCAGTACCTAAAGGTAAGTTTACACGTTTTTTAAGTATCTCTTTATAAGTTTCTTTTTATCCAAGTCTCATTTCATTAGAGTAAGCTTAAATGCTCCCTATACCATACCTTCAGATGTGTCGGTATCATGAACCCTTCCGGCTTTGAAGGACTGCGTCCCATCCAAATGATTTCGCTCTCTTTTAGTTCCAACCGCATCTTATGAGTATCCTATAATATCGTTAAGTAAAGGCAGCTCTTACAAAACGTCATGTAATGTTAAAAAAAAAAAGATACAAATTTTTAGGGGATCCAATTATTCAAGTGACCAACAATTTGCTTTAGTCTAGTTGAGCTATTAAATACGCTGAAAGAAAAATAATTTCGTGGTGGTGATATCACAATTAAAGTACATAGCTCAAATTGTTTATAAAAAGCCAATTTTAGCCTTAAAAAATTAATAACATATTATCACCCACATTGCAAATACTCATGTTACCTAAAAGCATTGAAAAAAAATTATGTTCTAAATCTTGCCAGTGTCATTTAAAAACTTCTAGGAACTATGATTACTTGCCATCGGATTTAGACTTATATGAGGACACCCGTAACCACCATACTTTAAAATTAGCTAATATTACCTTAGAGTAAAAGTACTTTCCAACGGCAACATGCTCCCCCTGCGCTCGTACATTCACCATATCGTACTCGGCGTGGATCCGATCTCCATGGTCATCGAAGGCCACATGCCCAGTCGCGCCATTATCCAGTCTCTGCTTTCTAATATAGTCGAACAGCAGTCGTCCCGTCAGCCATATTGATCCAGAATTGTCGCAGTCGGATGGCGGCGCCACTATTTCTTCTGACGTGTTCATATCCCGGATTGCTGACGCAAGTACGTATCTGAGACGCACCAAAGTATCTTTCGTATAGGACAGAACTAATTTACTTATGATCGGGTTATTGTTAAAGATTGTATTTTTAGGAACAGCTTGTAAACAATCGGTTAAAAGGTAAGAGCAACAAAAAAAAGTAACATCACGCTCGTAATATCCGAAGAAGTAGGCAGAGGAGTGTAGTAGTACACTTCCACGTTTCACCAGTTTCGCAGTAACAGTAACAAAATGTATTTCGACGATTTGTGAGTTTGTAAATACGTCCATAGATTTCTGGGCTTAGGTCTTAGGGACAGACAAAATCTTAGTCTTTATGACAAAGCGATGAAACAAGTAAGATACCGATTGGTCCGTAGCCCTGTTGGCGCTGACAGATAGCACAGCACCATAGTTTCTTCATAGTTCGTACGTTCATATAAGATTATTTAAAAATATAAAGCAGATCATCATATGAATATAGTTAATCAAGATTTCCAAGTCACGAATATCTTGGAAATATCATTACTTGGAATATCAAATACAATAATGCTATTCTCACTGTCTTACATAGAATCCTGAATATGAGCATGTTCGTTGGTTGCGTTGACCAGACGCAGCCCTAGCAGCCCTTCAGGAGCATTCGCAGCATCTAGAGCCTGTTCCGTCACCATCCATACGTAGCCTGCAGTCGTCATGTTGAGATATGTCGCATCTCGAAAAATTATCTCAGCATCGGTTTTACTGTAACAATTGTCACCATAAACCAAATGTATCCTTACCTAAGATTTACTTATTTATTTTATTTAGTAAAATAAAACTAAAATAATTAAAGACAATCAGAAATAAGCATCATTATTAAACGAGGAAAAAGGCACTTCAATTCATATAAAAATTTTATATTTGGGAAAATTATTGTTTATTGTCTTGTATTGTTGTAAATCTCTTCTTATATCTTGATATATTCATATTCATGTTGCATTTTATCTACTTACCTGGCATACATCAGGAATACTCTCGCTTGAGCACTTTTCACATCCATAAGTTTATCTGTAAAAGAGTCGAGACCTGCCTCAAACTCGATGACTTGCTCCACTACAACCTTCCGGTCAACATCTTCATCGATGCTTTGTGATGTTGTTTGGAACCTAAAATGACATTCATGTTAACATAGACGTAGACACAACAGATCAAACCCACACGTCACAATTTTTTTAGGAACTGGACTGAATTTCAAGAATCAATTAATAATTATTCATTCTATTTGAGTCATATTGTGATGGTACCATACTTACCGCCCTAAAATAGCTCTACCATCGGTATCAGAGCTGTGAATCACTATAACCTTCATGTAATTAAAATGTTTCAGGACATCTACCCACACGTCGGCTTGATGGGAGTACGGTGGTACCGTTCGCAAAAACGATACGTGTATGTTTTTGTCTGAGAAAGCAGAATCCCTTGAAGAAATGCCTATAACTGGGATGTGATAGAAACCACTGGTATATGACACCGCGGCTGGGGACAGTTCGCCCGTTACTGGATGGGAGACGACTACAGCGTACACCTGCAAAATATTATACCACTATGTAACAACTGCTGCATGCGTCCTATACCTATCATACTTGAATCTTATAATAATTTCAGTTATTATGTTTAATTGGAAACTATTTTAATAACTTGGGTATGGCTATCTACAAAAATAGGTATATCCGTAATTCCCAGGTACAAATACGTCACAATCATTCTTTGCATTTTATGTTTCACTCATTTGTTACACACCACTGACGAGACTAACAATTATAAACATAATTAAATAATACATATAACCTTACTAGTCCTTAAATTGGAGAACATTTGATAAATAGATATTGTATTGGCTCTGTAACAGTTGGTTTGAAACCTACGGCTTTTGCTATAAAAGGAAGGTAGACTTATATTGATCATCAGTGGTTACTGTGAAGAGTATAAAGACGTGGTTCTGTCCGAATTTATTGTGAAACTAATGTACAAGTGCCATACATCAATAATATAAATAAACCTATAAGGAATTTCTTCTGGCCATCCTAAATACTTCTGGAATACTACCTTCTATGAGATTTTTGTATGCGATAAATAATAGAAAGACTGAAAAATTAATATAAACGTGTATAATACAAATGTTCATTTATATGTAGGTGTACCGTTTTCACGGTACTAGTATATTTTATAATTACGACTTCATTGTATGCGTGACAACCCTAATTTCATATACAGTTATTTGCAAAAGCGGTATCAAACATACCGTTAAGTTTCTTACGTCAGGCTCAATTTGCTGGCTCGAGGATAAACATATTTATTTAAGCGCAGGTTTTCGTCCGCGGCTTCGCACTCTTCATTTTGGATTTATCATTCACAATGATAGCTTTTATTGTATGCAGCTAGCGGACGTTGGCCTCGGGCGCTACGTCAAACATTCGTTGACTGCATACAGGCCGCGCGCTCAGCTCGCCGTTAGGAACCGTGAGGAAGGCGTGCGGTTGGAAATGAACAAGGCAGTGACTGTTCCTGTGTGGCTTCTATATAGTGGCTATAAAAGACGACGGCAGGGGATCAGAGAATTATGGTTACATCCAATATTATGAGGCAGATTGAAGCATGAAATATTGGTCATGTTGAATCTAAACCGAAAAAAGTACCAAATCGTTTGACGAGCTATGGGACCAGTTTGTCCAATGTAGGTCTAATAAAACTTCTTAGATATTAAACGCGAATTACAAAAACGCACGCTGCCAATAGCAAAAAAAGTACTAGTTATAATGCTTACCCTCTTATGAAATTGGTCCATGCTGTAGTTCATCGTATTTCTTTTCCATATCAAGCCTGAGAAATAGTATTGTGAATTAGGTTCGGACCTTTCAAGTCCAAATCTAATTCAAACACTATTTCTTAAATAGCTAAAGACAATACCAAACTTGAGAAAATTTTAAATGCGTCTCATACACCACACGATTTTTCTCAAGCCTTGTTTGAATTAGTGAATGTTTGTACAGTTATATGATACATGTAGGCATCAAAGTTAATCAAACAAATAGATAAACTGAAGACGTCTGCGGTATTTATGTAAATTCTCCTAAGAACTCGCTTGATATTATTATCCAAAAGGGTTTCAACGCAGCCTTCGAGCAATTCATGTGTAAGGTATCAAGTTTACGTCGTCATGCGAATAAAGTATCGTTACATTACTTTTTACTGCCACATCAAATATCTCATATTTTAAAACCGTTTCTATTATATCTGAAGCACTAAACTTCGAATACATTGAATATTAAAAAAAATAAAAAACACGGTTTAAAGCACATCGAACTAAAAAGTAAAAAATAATTTTTAAAAAAAAGATAAAGAGAAAAAGAGAAAGAAAAATAATAATGAACAAAAAATATTAAGATTATTGTACCTATATTAAGAATTAAATTTTACTTTTTAGTTCCATGTGCTTTGAAGACTGCTTTTTTAGTTTTTTTAAACTATATTTATTTTCCACTTTTTAGTTCAATGTGTTATAAAAGCGTGTTTTTAGTTTTTTTAGCTATATTTATTTATTAATGATCATGATTAATATTATATACGAGTATAATTCAAATAAAGCCGTGATATTTCTGTTAGTAGTTACGTGTAGGTTCTGAAAAATTTTAAATGACCGCTTTGCTGACAAGTAGCGCTGTTAGACTATACTGAGTCGTGCGCTTTAGAACGCTCGGCTGACGGAC
>DWJK01006404.1:0-10495 GCA_018248815.1 Croniades pieria auraria | reverse complement strand
GCCGCCGGCCCGCCCGCTCGCCGCGTCTCGCCCGATTTTAGCGTATCCTATCGCGGCGGCCGCGCGGCCGCGCTCCCAAGACTGATTCTTACTTTTTATATGGCGCCGAGGGGTCGCCGGGCGGGCGGGCCGCGGCGGCTCGGGGGCTAGTTTAAATTTTATCCTCGGATGCGCCGGAGGGTAGCGGACGGATCGGTCCGAGTAGGTAGTAAGTTAGCTTTAACGGACGACCGGCGTTAACGGATCACTGCCAACCTGTACATAGGTGTAAATAATTTATACATGCATATATTTTATTAGGGAGTAGCGACCCGACCGGGCCCGCCGCGACGCGAGCCGGCCGGTGCGGTCGGGTAGGCCCGCGGTCCGCTGTCGCTTTTCGTGGTGCCAATTACATTTTGGAGGTAGCTGCGGAATTTGGCGCCGTTTGTAGTTACATTGTGTATGTCCGTATCTCAGTATTTAGGTTTTCATTTTAACCTGTATAGAATTTTTCCTTCTTTTTGTATGCAGGGTATCGGGTAGCAGACTGCGTTCGCTCAGTTGACATAACATAATTGAGTTTTAATTCCTTGTATATATTTTAGTAGGTATACCAAAGCCGGTTAACATGTACCTCGCTACTGAGATACGTATAATATGTAATTTAGCGATTTTTTAAAAATAAATGTTAACAAGGGTATGACTCCAATTTATACAGAAAAGTAATTTACGAGAGGTACGTAGAAAATGTCCGCGTGTACGGTTCGATAGAGAACGTTGCAAATATTTGATCGGTACAAGCGCGGCGGAGGGGAGGAAACGAAGGAGATAGCTAGATAGACTTTAAACTTCTTTTTCTTTCTCACACTTGTTCGTCGTCACCAAGTGCCTCGGCCCGTCGCAGATCTACCGTAAACAGTGTTCACTTTTGTATATCTATATACATATGTATATTGTACGCTAGTGTACCGCAGGAGACTCGGCCTTAGCGTTAGGGCGGTAAAGTTCAATTTCGAATAGCAATAACACGATGTGATAACACCTTTTTATAATGAAAATTACTCACTACAACGTTTGGCGCACAATGTTTTTTATTAAGCAACCTTGTCGTACTCGATTGCGGGGAGACGACTCGGAGCAGCGGCTGCGTTCGGTTGACTTCGATATGTTATGACGATGATAGGAATCTATCAGATCGAATGTGAGAAACAAATGATATTTCGTATCGTGATAATAAGAAACGTCATGAATGATTTTATTCGAATCGAATTGTTCAACTTTATAAGTTACTATTGACAACAGAGAATCAGTCGCTCGCATCGTTTGAATTTTTGTTTTGCAATATTTTTATGTTTTTTTATATGAAATTTTGGAATACTTAATATCGTTTGTTTCGAGTGAGGACCGTTTCAGACCGAGGAGTTTCTTGCATCTGTGAGCTAATGAGAATTAAGTTGCTGCTTCCATGTTCAAAACGAAGATATCGCTTTACGCTTTGATACTTGGAAGCGGTATACTTAAAATGTTACAACATTTGACGAATAATACGTAATGCAATGTAGTTGTTTTTTAGGGTATTAGATATCTAAAGCGATAGATTCGACACTTTTCATGACTTTACATTGTTTGTGTTCGTAGAATATTTTCTTTGGAACGTAAATATATACATAGTTAAAAAATGTAAACATTTATATTAGAGTTAATAGGATGTTGAAAATGGATTTATAAACTTGTAACACCAAATTTAACATATATGTGTTATATTTAAATATTAATGATTAAAGTGCGGTAAAAAGAAACTCCGCGCTCGAATCGGTCCACAGCTTGTACGAGCAAGGTTCGGGCCCCGGGACACGTGACGAGCTCGTTATGCCGACGTCGACGGACGGTGTGGGGCCCACGTACGTAGCTACAATAGTGATCGGTGATGACTAAATTTGTAACGATTATAAGCGAACGTTTGTATCGGTTTATTTTTAACACAACAACTGGTGTCCCAGGTAATGAAGTTTAAAGCGTGACGACTTAAATACTCGTACAATGCACCGCACACTGTCCGTGGCCGGGCCGTGCCCGCGACTGCTATATCGCAGGTGGAATTTAAAAACAGTATGTGACCTTTTCTATGGCCCTATATTAACGATGTTGTCACGTTCGTAATGCCTTCTAGTACATAAGGTGTTATTATATATATAAATAAATAAACGAGTGGATATATATATATATATATATAAAATGTATGATGAAACATTGTGTTCTGTGCTCACGCGATCTCGCTAGTATTTTTAGTTAGTGCCTGTAGTTGTTAAGTTAGGTGGAATTTGTGCGAGGGGTGCGGTGTTCTGGGATGTCGGCCTGCGGCCGGAGGGGGGGGAGGCTTATTACTATTAATGCAATTTGACAAGTTATTCTTTTATTCAAATCTCCTGGCTGCACACAAAATATGTATGCGAAGCAGTAAAGTAATATTCCGGAGTTAATGTTATGTATTGTGTGTATGAATCCGTGTTAATAAAGTAAATTTATAATGACTTCAAAATATGACAAGATTCCCTCGTGGGCAAACGCGAGGGAATCTTGAAGTCGAATTAACTTGTAATTTAATTTCATGAAATAGACCCCCCCCCCTGGGTCCCGCAGGCGGACGTCACGCAGAACTAGGTAACTTTTATCGGGGACTTCGAGAAGCGTAAAAAAATATTGTACATTTTGATACGTATCCCGTTTAAATGTGAAATAGAAATTGAGCGTATTTTAATAGGCGTATTGAAATCGGATGTGTTCGGCGTCGCGGGGGCGGGGCGGGGGCGGGGAGAGCCCCCTCCCCCGGACGGGTTCCGATGTACTGATTATTTTCTTAAATAAAATTAGAGGGTAGATTAATTTTTTCAGCACTGACGGTAGTGCCATATTTTATTGGCTCACTTTTTGTTTAATTAATCTAATAGTCAAATTCGACACCAAAAGCAGAAAGACAAGAGAGTTGTAATTTGTTTTTTCTTCTTCTTTTTGTGTTCTCGCATCGCCGAGTACCTATCGCATAGAAGTCGACTTTTTATATGATCTCAAATTTATCGGCAGTGAAGCAATAACTAGTATGATTGTGTGTTTTATCCAGGATATGTTCGAGAGAGGCGTTAATGATTTCTTTGTGTTTTTAATTATTGACGTAGCAAGATAATTGTTCAATCTGCTCAAATACCGCTATTCAAACGTCACCCGAGCAAGTCGCATGAGCTCACTATAAAATTGTATCACGGTGGACGAGAGATATTTTTGTACAAAATCGGAATTCAATAAGAAATATACAACTTTCCCGTAAAATATTATTAGCAAATGGTAAGACAGAGAAATAAAAAATATTTTGGGAATTTCCAATTAAATTATATGACGAATGAGACGTAACAAATTAATAACGATATTTAAGTAACTATGTACGCGGAAAACCTAAGAGACGCAGACGAACCTCTCTACTGAATTTTCGAATGTTACGGTCATTATTTTACGACCACAACGCGAGAACGGTTCCTCGAGATGTAAAGTTACGTGAAGTTAAGTAAATATGAAAACATGTTAACCGTATCATCTTTGCAAGGCGACCTTAAGTTTTTTTTAACTTTCCCTGTTACGCGAATGGAGTCGAAGCTTAATCGGCTCCAGGCCGCTCCAAACCTCCCACGGAGACATTTCAGCGGAGAGGTTCTCGCACATGATATATTTTTGTCACTGCCACGTAGTACAGGAGGCGCTCGCCCGCGGCGGAGCCGCACGTCGAATATTGTAAACTATTATTTATTTACTGAGCAGAACCTGTCTTTTTTTTGTATAATTTTTCGTAGTCAGTGCACAGTCGTGTAGGGGCGATCGGTCGTGTGCGGGGCGGTGTGTGGGGGAGGCGGGGTGGGGGTGTAAATAGTTAAGTATTTATTGCTAAGTCCGAGCGGGCGGCGGTGTCTCGGCGGAGCCCGCGGTGTGCACTACTTATCATTCGATTGTAGATATTTAATTATATATAGTATAATGTTTAATGCGTTGTCTTATTTGCTTGACCCTCGATGGTGAAATCCGAAAATTTTAATTATAATTTGACCCACGTCGCGCCCGTCGGTGGGGGATCTACCTCAATTAATTTATCACACATTTGGGCATAATAAATAGTGAATGTTACTTTTAATTTCAAACCTTGAAAATTGTTCAATGTAGTGATTGTTAAGATTATTTTAATACAACGGTTTGTCCACATGTCACAAGTACTGTATCTTATATTAAATACATATTGTATGATTGATAACTATTCGTTTTATTGTTCCCTTCGGTCGTGTGGATGTGGATGGATGGAATGTAATCTTTACAAGTATACGAATATGAAGAAAAGTCCAGTCACACGTGTACGTAACAACACTCGGATAATACGTGTACGTGCAAATAAATATTCGTGTGTGTGCGTCACTACTATTTGACATGATTGCTCTATTGCAATATGGAGCTTGGCCAAAATTAACAATATCAGTCAAATGGAAGTGGGTAAATTTCACATGACTTAATGGTTTGCGCTATTGAATTTTCGGCTACGTGCAGTGACGACGTACACGAAGTGGCTGGCGCCGGTTGGATGCGACGAGCTGAAGATTGAGCTCAGTGGCGTGCTATTGTAGAGGCCCACGTCCAGCAGTGGACTGGAGTAGACTGGTGATGATCACTTGCCCTTAATGATAATTACGAAATACTCAAAATGCAAGCATATTCCCGCAAAATGGTTGCCGTCACCATAGCCAGTGACATTTAATATTAAAAACGCGTGACGAAACGACAGGTAAATTAAAACTGAAATATAAAACGGCTAAGCTATCACAGATGTACACATGCATAGGTTTCAAGAAATACAAAATAATCGATAAATTGAATTTACTAACCTGTAGGTGCGGTGGTTGGCGATTCTGATCCCTGCGTCGGAGGCTCTGGGTTTCGTTCCCTTCCAGACTGAAAAAAATGTGTGATTACCACAATCATATATTTACTGTCTGTGTTTAATGTCGTATGTAAGTATGTACATATTTTGGGGTTTGACATATGTGTGTCTAGATAACATGAAACGGAATATGCCTGGTTTGAGATCAGTTTATGTGTGAGATGTCTTAAAATACTACTAGTACGACCATTTTATCAATTTTTTCAAGCACTATTAGATTCGCTCGTAGAGTGAAAGTTTTTGCTACGCCTATAACGTGTTCCTAGCGTAAATTCACGTATAAGACGCCTAAGAAAACATTGTGGATAACTCAGGGGTGCGCAGATTCCTGTATAATTTTCTTCCACCATATAAATAAACTATCACATAACAGATTTTAAATTAAAATATTTGTGTGTAATTGTTAAACGCAGGTGAAATAAATAATCAAATAACAATATTTACTTAGATACAATTGATTTAACAATAAACTGTTTCTTAAACAAATAATAAAAAATGTTACGGCACTCATATCAATTTTTGCGTCCTTGTATTTATCATTAGTACTCAATTGTTTACTATGTAGCAAACATTAGCATAGAACTAAATTAAAATTTATCTTATAACATTAGTAATTTTGTATGTGTATACGACATAATATTCCGGAGAATTATTATTGTTATATGAGTAGAAGAATCAAGTGTTACCTTTACACATAGAGCTACGTATACGGTATATATAACATTTACCTATCTTGTTTTCTCCAAAATAAGTTTTGATTAAATTTTCAATTAGAAATTGGAAGCTTTTTTACTCCTCAATTACATCATTATCTTCTAGTCAAATACTGACATCAAGTTAGAGCTTTTCCCGCCATTATGAATAATTCAAAATGGCCACCAGTTTCTATCATAACTTTCCGTCTAATAGAGATCAATATGGCTACTGAATTTTCGAAAGCAATTACAATTCTTTTAGACTTACATATAAGTATAAAGCAATTTTAATCATTGAGTCAATAATTTTCTTAAACAAATATAAATATGGAAATTGCATGATATGATTATAAAAAATAAAGGATAACAGCGCCTGAACGTTACTTCCGCTAAAGATTAGAGTAAGTATATTAGAGTTGGAGCAGACGTGTTCTGAAGTGGAGACCTTGTCTTGGTAAACGTAGCGTAGGACGCCCTCCAGCTAAGCGGAGTGATGATATACCTACGCAAAGTGGCTGGCAGCAGTTGGTTGGATGCGACGAGCTGAAGATCGAGCTCAGTGGCGTGCTATTGGAGAGGTCTATGTCAAGCAGTGGACTGGAGTAGGCTGATAACGAATGAATGAATGAAAAAGTATCAAATCCTGCGTAAAGAAATTTTACTAGAAAATGGCACAAAACTTCACCAAGCGAAACAGTGCCTGCCCGGGATGTGAACCTCAAATCCCTAGAATGGAAAATTTAAATCTATACCAATCACTGTAACAATGGTAACAGAGTATAATCAGTAAAAAACAATTCACTGCTAATGGAAACATTGTATTACGTTACGTAAAAATACATTTTGCAAACAACGGCATATATGCATGTGCAGATATTGAAGGACGATCCGTAATTCAACTCTTGTGCGAGCGTATCTCCGCGTCAGCGCGATCACTGTTTCTATGCGACGTACGACTGTGTACTTAGTAATGGGACACTAAACATTCGTGATAGAATCGTAATAGTTATTTTATAATATATTTATTTGATTAACATGTTTGTCGAGTGGTTGCAAGTACGATTGCTGATCGAGAAATCCTGGGTTCGATCACCGGGTCTGGTACAATTGGCTCACTACCTATTCCATAATGGGACGTACACATAACTGGTAAAACGTGGGAGTGTACTACACTCCTCTGCCTACCTCTTCGGGGATTACAGGCGTATTGTTATGTTAAAACACTCTTTTAGGTAAAAAACAAAATAACAAAAAATATTGTAACTTAGCATGCGCAATAGAATAACATTCAACTTTTGCTGACATGAAATCTACGTAACCTCTTGAAGACTCAAACTATGTCCAGAGTTTCATTTTTAATCACATTCCATATAACTATAACCTTAAACTTTTACTCTACTTTGTTGATTTTGCCTGACGATAATGAGTATTAATGATGACGACGATGACGAGCATGATGTATGGTCTATTTTACGAGACATCTTCACTTCTCATCGGGTGAGAATGTGGCCAAATGGCGGCCAGGGTAAGTAATAAAACAAAACATTGTTCCATTACAACTTTCGTTACATTCGGCTAAGAATTTTAAATCTAGGGGTACTTAAACAAACAATTGTGTTCTGGAGTGGAGACCGCGACTTGCCAAACGAAGCGTGGGACGCTCTCCAGCTGGGCGGAGTGACGATATACGCAAATCGGCTGGCAGTGGTTGGATGCGAAGAGCTGAAGATCGAGCTCAGTGGCGTGCCATTGGAGAGGCCTATGTCCAGCAGTGGATGGGAGTAGGCTGATGATGATAATGACGATAAACAAATAATCATTAGCGGATTTCCTCGTACCATTTCTGTTCCTGTACAAACAAAAATGTTTATCTGTTTTAAAGTATAGTATTTCAGTAATCCAATATAACCGAATTCCAGGATTTCAGATGATGCGACTTATTTGTGTACACCATAGGCTTTTGATTTATCTAATAATTGTTTTGGATGTATCGACAAACAGCATTTAGTGACAAATGTATAGTGTTGTGACAGATTTATTTACTCAAATTTTATTATAATTACTGCTGCTAAACAGCTAAGCAGCAGCGGTTACGTTAGTTGCTAAGAACGTCAATCACTTGTAAGGAGTTTTGGTCCTTAATGCTCCCTGACTACCCCGTAAGGAACTTGATGTGACGACATAACACAAAGCATATGATTTTTCTATGAACATTAGATTATGTGATATTCATTAATTTGATAAAATAAAACTCTCTCTAATCGAAGGTGCAAAAGCGCACAAACGTGGAACACGGTGGTAGGCATTATTGGGCTCAGTTTTCAATTTCTATGAACAGCGCGATCGCGATATTAACACCTTGTACATAGAACAACCAAACGTTTTCACACTCAAAATGGGATGTGATTAGAACTGAAACTAAAGTACTATTGTAATTCTTATTAAATCTCGTGATCGATTCGTTGACGATTGTAGAAAAAGTATAATTATTTCCGCATAACTCAAATTATTGTTCAAATTAATGGCGGCTGACGCTTTCATGTCTAACATTACATGAGGCGTCTAATTCAACATAAATGAATTTTATCTGTCTAATATAATGAAATGTCAAACCTGTATTTCCCCGAACAGATAGTCAGAGGAGTGTTGTGTTCTAAGGTTTTACCTCTCTTATGTTCCATGGCAGAAGGGTAGAGCGTGTTGCCAAACTCTGGACATTCAATCACTCTGAGCTACTACTGGGAATTTCAAGGAATAGACCAATAATATTTATACCCGATCCGGAAATCGAACCTACGACCTATTACTTAGCGGTCGCGCTTACAACCACTAGTCTAACGAGACAGTCATAAGTTAGTTTGTTATAAATTATATATTTACGAAAATAATATATTTCATGCAATAAAATATTCCAACAGTTCTTTATACGAATAATTTAAGCTACGGCCATTTTGATCAGCTTTGAAAAGTACGAATGTGTAACAAAAGTGCCAAGTAACAACCGGACAGTCTCCTAGATGACTGAAATGGGAGGTAACATAATTAAATAATTACATACACCTAAGGTTTTGATTTTGCGTCGGGAACGTCAATGATAAACGTTTCACAGGAAACTCGAAACCGTCAGGTGCGCCCAACTGCGACCCGTAACTTTAATTGTGAAATAACTACTATATAATATAATGTCAGTAGTTTACATATATAGCTATTGTAAATATACTCTTAGGTGTGGGACCTAACTAGTTATTTAGCACGATAATTAACACACTTTGTTATAACATATTCACATGATAATTTACGTAGAGCATTTATTCTATTATTAAATGTTTCGTGAGTATTTATACACATGATTAAATATGTACCGGCCTAACTCAGACGGACATTTTTTTTATCCTTTAATATTGGTACAACAAAGTATGAACTATAGTTAAGTAAATCCATAGTGGCAAAGTATGAACTATAGTGGCATTATGAGTCCTGGTGACGAATAGTCTAATCATGAAAAATATATTTGCTTCGAAATTGATTTTAATTACTTACTTATATGTAACATAATATAGATATGATTAAGAGATTGTTCGATCATGATCCCGAAGGTAGGATCCGAAGGTGTCCATATAGTGTACTAGGTAGATAAAATGCGTGATAATAAAATACGAAATATAAATTAGCGTACGCATCCGGGAAAGATTTCATTTATCGAATAATATATTGCTATATTTATGTATTGTGTAATAGAGATGGCGTACTGTGGGTCGTCCACCGGCCCGTTGAATCGATGACCTTAAGAAGGCGGCTGGTAGTGGCTGGATGAGATCTGCGCAGGATCGAGTGTTGTGGCACACCTTGGGAAAGGCCTATGTCCAGCAGTGGAACGGAAAAGGCTGACATGATGACGATATATTAGAAATGAGATAGTTACGAATAAAATCGACACTAATGGGAATCATTTTAAGGCACCGCGTACACGCTGGCGTACAAATACAGCATATAACTTATCGTTAATCCTAGATGTTATAACACCGAATAATGAAATTGCTGGATAGTTACTGTTATCAGATCTTCTATTTTAATTAATACCTAAAACTGGCATGGCAAGAAAAATTGACAGCAAGATCGCTTCGGAGGCTAGAATCGGCGGGACCTCATGACGAAGAACCTCGTGTAGGTCCGCAACTAGTCGGACCGTCCCCAAAAATATACGCGAGTTAAGCCCTGTACGTACATAATCATATGTATAATAACTCACGATACATTACGATAAGGACATTTCAGTAAAAAGATGGACACACAAATATATTAATGTATATTTTTCTAAAACTGCGATGCTTCGAATTACTATCCTCAAATTGAACTTTTCAAATAACATTATCCTTGCCTCTTCAAAACTTTCACCGCAAACCTCATTGAAAGGCGACAGGAATGTGAATGAAGAGTGGTTCTCAAAGTGTGCTTCTATTTCTCTACGAATATTAGAGCTACTAGCTGTATCGATGTGTGGTATTGAGAGGGTCTGGCGATGGAAAAACTAATTAATATTATACAGAAGTATATGCAGTAGGACTTCATGTTGTGTCCTGGTTGAAGTTTGCCTACTACGTAACTTTAATATGCAACCGCAAATGTATCACCTTGGAATAAAACCAACTATATTCGTATCACATCTCATTGATCTTAATGAGATATTTAGTATTTATAAATATCAATAAATTATGAAGTTAAGGTGATGCTACATCGCCATTATATCTTTATTTATAAGAAGCGACCCTTATCTAGCAGTGCAATAAAAAGGGGTTGAAACATATACATAGATATGGGTAGAGGGATATGGGTAGAGGGATATGGGTAG